>JBCEWE010000202.1:600000-620000 GCA_039877035.1 Silurus lanzhouensis
AGTGTCAAAGCGATTCCACCAGGGGGAAACATCACCCCAGATAACATCCCTAAAATAATCCCTATAAAAATAATAATAATAAATAATTTATTATTACTGTAATACACAAACAATGTATAATAAAAATTATCTATTAGGTATGAAAATAATTATTCATTTATTATGATACATTTAATTTAATAACATTAAATAAATAAATAAATATACCAAATACCAAACAAATAATAATCTAATAATGATAATAATAATAATAATAATAATAATATGTAATTCTCAACTAAAAATCATTAAAGCATAAAGAAAAACAAAATCTATACTATTTTTTAAAAGGTGCATAATTATGATAGTGAATTAAGGGTAGGAAAGGTGAGAAAATATTTGTACTAAACTTTGTTATTAATGTGATTTAAAAAAAATCTACCATTAAAATCAAAGCAGAGAAACAATAAATCATCGTCATAACACTGCATCATCAGACAATATTATTACATGGTGCATGCGTGTGATCAGGGTATTATGTGAGGTCAAGTATCTGTGTGTATTTTGTGAACGTTGACCTGCTTCGACGCTTCCTCCAGACTCGAATCCGGACAGATGCAGATGTCACGGCTGCACTGAACAGGATCCTTTCCTGTTAGTCCTGCTAGAGTCACAGTAATCTGTTTTTTACACACACACACACACACACACACACACACACACACACACACACACACACACACACACACACACACACACACACACAGTGACTAAATCAACAGATGTTAAGAGGTGTCTATGCTATCAATCCAAAAGAGTCAAATCTGATCAGTGAGCAGAGTCAAATCATTTGACTCACTGAAAATAAACACTCATACCTACTTTTTTTCCACATTTCATCTCAATCAATAAAGAACTCGGGCCAAAAGTCAATTTAAATTAAATTATCTGACACCCAAAAATACTAAATAAAAATCTCTACATGTGACTCAGTGGAGGAAGGTGCACACAGGTGGACTATGTTCTAGGTAGGAGATTGGAGACTTAGGTGTTGGCAGGGGACAGTGTAGCTAGACAGCATCGGATGGTGGTCTGTAAGATGGTTTTAGAGATGAAGAAAAAGCGGAGGAGAGTGAAGACTGAAAGAAGAATAAGATGGTGGAAACTGAAGGAGGAAAACTGTAGTGTGAGGTTCAGGGAAGAGGTCAGACAGGAGCTCTGTAGCGATTGTCCAGGCAGAGGAACTGAGCTGGGAAGAATGTGCTGCAAGTTAGAGCAATAAAAGAGGTGGAGGGAGTATTTTGAGCAGCTGATGAACGAGGAAAATGAAAGAGAGAGAGAGAGAGAGAGAGAGAGAGAGAGAGAGAGAGAGAGAGAGAGAGAGAGAGAGAGAGGGTTGGATGGTGGAGATGTGAAGCAGGAAGTGGATAGGATTAGTAAGAAGGAAGTGGGAGAAGTTATTAAGAGGATGAAGAGTGGAACGCTGGTTAGACCAGATGACATACTGGTAGAAGCATGGAGATGTTTAGGAGAGATGTATAGAGAAAGTCAGATGGAGTTGCATTGTGTGTTTGTGAAATTAGAGAAAGTGTACGACAGGGTGGAGAGAGGAGTTGTGGTATTGGATGAGGAAGTCTGGTGTGTCAGAGAAGTATGTGAGGGTGGTGCAGGACATGTATGAGGACAGTGTGACGACAGTGAAGTGTGCAGTAGGTACGACAGACTGGTTCAAGGTGGAGGTTGGACTGCATCAAGGATCGGCCCTGAGCCCTTTTCTGTTTGCAGTGGAGATGGACAGGTTGACGGACGAGGTCAGACAGGAGTCTCCCTGGACTATGATGTTTGCGGATGATATTGTGATTTGTGGTGAGAGTAGGGAGCAGGTGGAGAAGAGCCTGGAGAGGTGGAGATATGCGCTGGAGAGAAGGAGAATGAAAGTCAGTAGGAGTAAGACAGAATACATGTGTGTGAATGAGAGGGAGGGCAGTGGAGGGGTGCGGTTGCAGGGAGAAGAGGTGGAGAAGGTGGAGGAGTTCAGGTACCTGGGGTCAACAGTGCAAAGTAATGAAGAGTGTGTTAGAGAAGTGAAGAGAAGAGTGCAGGCAGGGTGGAGTGGGTGGAGAAGAGTGATAGCAGGAGTGATTTCTGATGAAATGTTAAAAAGTTTATTAATTTTAGTAATTCAATACAATAAGTGAAACTGACAAGTAGAAGAGCTGAAGGCCACATCAGAGCAACCTGGGCTTCCAGAACACGTCAGCAGCGTCACAGACAGATCGCCTCCATGCCACACCGCATTGCTGCAGTAACGCCTGCAAACTGAACCCCGAACTGAGTATTGAGTTCTGCACATGTTCATACTTTTTATATACAAGTTTCACTTTTTGTATTGAATTACTCATAAATCAACTTAATGATATTCAAATTTATTGAGATGCACCTGTATATTCTCTCTTTCTCTCTCACACACACACACACACACTATATATATATATATATAAAATGTGAGACTGTGTGTGTGTGTGTGTGTGTGTGGGTGTGTGTGTGTGTGTGAGTGTGAGCGGACTTTGACATTTAGCTGGATGTATCTGACCCCTGCCTCAATTCGGTCTACTGTAGAATTTCTTTCACATTTCTCTCCTCCAGCTAAATAAATACTTTAATGTATTATTATTATTATTATTAATAATAATTAATAATATTGATGATGGTGTTTATTATGTAACTATGCTAAGCGCACCACTCCGGCTAGCTAACCCCGGAGACTAGCCGCTACATGAGGAACGAACCCCGGCTCGGCGCATCACATCCACCGGGATGACCGTCTCCATCTCCTCCGCTCCCTTCGCCAGAATCACCAGAGCTCGCTTAGCGGCCATCACCTCCAGCCCAACACCCGGGAGAGACCGGAACCTACCGAGAGCTACACCTTCACTTCTTATAGCAGGGGGAAAACACTGTTGCGTTCCAATCTTCTGCACTGTTTATATGTAGTGCACTAGATAGTGCGCTAACCGCAGGTATATTAAACCCTAGATAGAGCACTGATGGAGGAAGCACCGGGGCAATTTGGTACAGTGTTTATAAAATAAAAGTCATGTTTCCGGCGTGGACTTTCGGCCAAGTAGATTAATTATAAATGATCATTCAGAACAATTTTTTTTTTTATTTGATATACCTGGCAATGCACACACTGGAGAAGAACTCATTAAGACTGTATTCCTTTTTCTGATCACTGGGGAATCAGAAATCTCGATTTTATCCAGCCTTATATGAAATACTGTATATGGAGGATCACAAGCTGACCTCATTCCTGTTTCCTTGGACATCTCCTGATGTCTAAAAGGCACTGTGTAATTAGGTGTGATATAAATATAAACGTACGCTTTTAAACATGATATAATTATTATTATTTGTATATTCTTCTTATGCACATTGTTTTACACTTAAGGCTAAGATTGCAGTCCCTCCCACCACCACCAGAGGGCAGTGTAGGATATAAAATGGCAGGCTTCTGGATTTCAGCACATCACTGTAGAGTAGTGATGGAAGTGATTTTGACTCTCCTGAGTGTGATCTTTAACACTAATTGTTGTTATTTGCCCCCAATTAGTGTGGGTTGAACCATCATTTATTTTCACCTGCCTACATCTAAACACTGCACAAACACCACCCACGGGGTCTCACACTCTCCAATAACAGCTTTACACACTCTCAGCATCTGTAGGTTCGTTTTCCCAAACGTTCAGCTGAAATACTTCTCCATGTCTCTTGTAAAATTCACCAAAGATGTTCTTCACTAGTTGGAGATTTTATTCTTGTGATCAGTTCATCTCAGAGCAGTTCAGTGGGATTGTGGTGCAGTGAATGGGCAGATAATAATCCAGATGATTGTTTGCTCTCTAAATAACACTTTCAGAGCTTTGATGTTCACCTCCAAGTCCAAGTCCAGACGAAATTACATGGTGGTGAAGTATAGAATGGTTGCCATTTTGGTTCCAATCACTTTGTGGAATAAATCTTCAACCTTCCCTGCTCCAAAACAACCCCAAATCATTGGGCTTCCACCTCCATGTGTGACACAATGTATCTCCTGCTCTTACACAAAGTTCTTCTTTTAGAGACAACCATGTCAAACTCATCTGTCTACAGATTCTATTCTCCTCTCATTCACTGTCCAGGGCTCATGTTTTTGCATTTCATTTCTAAAATTGTAATATTTATATTGCAGTTTATAAATCTATTCATTTACTGTATGTATTATTTTTGTGATCATGTGCAATGAGCTCTCCAAACAATTTCAGTTCCTGATGCTTGACATGGAGAAGATTCCCTTCCACGCTGGAAGAAATACAAGCAACAAACCATCAAAACGCTGTGAAACGCAACAGACAAATGTTATTGCTTTCCGTTAGTCACACACAGAAAACATACTGCTCTGAAAAGCAACACCGTCTCCTACAATCCAATTCAATTTATAGATGTGTATTTGTACAGCACTTTTAACGACAGACGCTGTGAGGGAAAAAAACCCAGAGAAGATAAGAGGAAGAAACTTTGAGAAGAACCAGACTCATTGTAAATCAGTCTCTTCTGTAACTGTGCACTATATGATCGAGAGTGTGTGCTGTTTTATATATATATATATATAAATTAATTTATTATGATTGATGTTTAATTTTCTTAACATTTTTAAGAAATTTTTTTAATTCTTGAGAATTTAGTAAGAAAGTTTTTGCCAGTTTGAACACGTGTGTGTGTGTGTGTGTGTGTGTGTGTGTGTGTGTGTGTGTGTGTGTGTGTGTGTGTGTGTGTTCTGTAGTCTGCACAGATTTCCAACACACAGCAGGAATGGGCTGAACACACTCCTCCGTGCTCCACCAGCTCAGTCCTTCAAACACACACACACTTCACTTCGGTGCTTACGGAAATCTTCATACCTCAAACACACACACACTCACACTCACACACACACACACACACACACACACACACACACACACACACACACACACACACACACACACACACACACAAACACAAGTTCGTTTGGAAACCTGGCGAATCTCTGTGTTCTGCAAAACATTCAAATCATTAACTCTGGATGCACGAACATGAATGTGGAATTAGCCACACACACACACACACACACACACACACACACACACACACACACACACACACACACACACACACAATGCTGTGAACACAATACAGTGTTTAGTGCAGACACAGTGTGTGTTCGTGTTGCATTTCCTTCATGTAATATACACAACATATCACAAACGAGGCACCAAATAAATCAAACATTTAAATAAATAAATTAAAAAACCCGCGAAATGATACAATAATACAACACACTTGTTAATAAGAGTTTATTTATAATTATAATATTTGCATATGCATGGTTTGTGGGTGGAGTCTGACCTTTGAGCTACTCCTGCATTGTTAGTACGCTGCTGCGTTGATTATCTGAATTCTGATTGGACACAGAAAGGAAATTGAATCAGCCAATCAGGTGCAGAATCACAGAACATTAAATAACATGAAGAGCTTCGATACATTAAGTGAGAGGAGGATTTTTACTTTTTACAGCACAGTAACATTCTTTCTCCTTTTTTTTTCAGAATTTATTTTAAGAATACTTGAGATTTATTTCTGGAGAATTCTTAAAATTTATTTTTTAATTCTTGAGATTTTTGGGAGAATTCTTGAATTTTCCTATTTGAGAATTCTTGAGATTTTTTTTTTAATTCTTGAGATTTTTTTGGAGAATTTTCGAAAATTTCTTTTTGAGAAGTAAAATAAAAGTAAATTAAGTTGAAAACAATTAAGTAAATTTTGTGAAGTAAAGCAATAACATGCTTTCTACACAGGAGGTCAGGGCACGGGGTCAGCCAATGTTACAGTGCCCCTGGAGCACAAATGATTAAGGGCCTTACTCAAGGGCCCCAAGACTGTCAGCTTGGCGATACTGGGGTTTAAACCCACAGCCTTCTATTCAGTAACCCAGAACCTGAACCACTGAGCTCCCACTTCACAACAAAAAGTGTGAACCGTCTCTAGAATTTACACAGAATGGTGCAAAAAACAAAAAACATCATCAGTTCTGTGAGTGGATACGCCTTGATGACATGAACAGGTTGTTTTGGGCTGACAGGAAGTATACAGTTTTACTCTTCATAAACCTGTTGAGCAGAAAAGCTTTGGGGGTTAAAAAAATGTAACCTTGAGGAGTTCCACCAGGTTCCTCTCCTGACAGCCAAGAACAGGAGTCTAAAGCAATCCTGGACACCTGTGACTATAGAAAATCGTGCTTTGTCAATTGCTGAGATTGAGGTTGATGAGATCATCCTGAGCTCCTGATTGGGAATTCCCAGGTAGATCCTGAAGATAAAGTTCTCTGAAGGCGTGCGCTAACACCGAATCTGGTTTTATGTTCCTGCATCATGTCGCACCAATGTGAGGAAACGTCAAATATAAACCAGATTCAGTGCAAAATCCTGCCAAGTTTTTATACAAATGTACAATCCGAGCGGCGCACGAGCGTCAGACGGGACCTTTGATCTCGGCTTGGCGGCCCTGACGGATTTTAATTCCTTCCTGACGTTCAGATCAAATCTTTCTCATGTTTACTCGAGTAGGAGGAACATCAGCGTTCCTCGTCAGAGGCAGCGCAGCTTTATTTCCTGGCTCCTTCATCGGCTTCCGTGTGGTTGCCAGATGCTCCGCAAGACTCAGCTTTATCTAATACGGTGCAGAGGTTTCTTCTTAAACCTGAGGGGCTTCTGGAATTAAACCACCAGGGATCCTTTAATACTGCACTTTTATTTTGAAAAAATAAATAAAAATCAAAAATAGGAGTCGGGGAATTCCACGAAATCCTGTTAGCTCCGAATACGGAACGCTTTAAACATGAGAATATTTGAGGGTTTTTTCTGGGAAATGATAAACTCTCCTCAGATCCGGGCCTGGAGACGATGGTCCAAATTGTTCACAGAGCAAACAAGAGGACCAGAGCAGGTGCGAGCACCTTGAAAAAACACTGACGTGGAGATCTTCCAGCCAGGAAACGTTCACTGCTCCTTCTTATTACAGTTGTGTGAGGCAGCAGATGTGATGAGTCTAAATAGCACTAATCTTCTTCACCAGGAGGAAAAAAAAACACGAAATATAATCATACATATCAGGTCTAATTTGTTCATATTATAGTAAAGTTCTGAGCACTTCAGTCCAATGATCAACAACCCAATATGACCACATGTTTTCAGATACCCATCATTTCCAACCATATGTGGTTCTTCCCCAAACTGTTACCACAAAGATGGAGACACACAGATGTACAGGACGTCTCTGAAGGTCTTTGCATTAAATTCTCCCTTCACTTGATCTACGAGACCCAAACCTGTTCCAGCATGACAATGCCACTGTGCACAAAGACAGCTCCATGAAGATCTGCTTTCCATGGTTTGGATTTAGTGGAAGAACTCCTGCTATAGGGCTATAAACCCTACTGAACATCTTTGGGACCTCACCTCCATCAGTACCTGACTTTATTAACACCCTCTCACACGAATCACCACAAAATCCAGTGGAACATCTTTAGGAAAAAGTGGTGTGTGTGTGTGTGTGTGTGTGTGTGTGTGTGTGTGTGTGTGTGTGGTGTGTGTGTGTATCTATAGAAAACTCTCTCCTCATAAAGGTATGAAGCTGGAGAATGGAGCACAGAACCACATTTTGGGTTCTCACACTTTTTAGAAGCGAGAACTTTTACACTTTTTAAAAAAAATATATTCTTCAACTTCTAATAGAAATGTAAAAGGAGAAGTTTTCCTGTTGCTGGAGCAGGAGATTAGAACTGTTACTCGAGTACAGGAACGCTGTAGTTTTTGGTCGATCTCCTGTGAAGTGTCCATGTGATGGCTCATTTGCATATGACGACACCCACAAAACTCCATAAAAGGCCTGGAATTGTGCGATCTTTCAAGCAGATGATAAGATTTGAGCTTCACGAGTAGTTTTTACACACACTCGGGACACACACACACACACACACACACACACACACACACACACACACACATACATTAATTGAATATGGACGTTTTGCTTTTTGGTATTTACGTGATGTTTGTGAAAGCTATTGTACGTTTCTCGCGTAAACGTTCAGACGAACGATTCATGAATTTCGTATCCTTCCTGATAAACACGGTGCATTGTGTGGCAAATAACTAATCAACAACAACAACAACAACAACTAAAGAATCTCATCAGTCAAAGAAAACTTTCAGCCTCAAGCTGACACACACACACACACACACACACACACACACACACACACACACACACACACACACACACACACACACACACACACACACTTCTTAATTATGCCTTTTTCTCAAGCCCCATGTTTGTAATTTTCACTTGAAAGCTGTGTGTGTGTGTGTGTGTGTGTGTGTGTGTGTGTGTGTGTGTGTGTGTGTGTGTGTGTGTGTGTGTGTGTGTGTGTGTGATGCAGACTGAAAATGTATGAAGCTCTGATAGAAGCAGGTCTGGTGTCTTGTGCAGATAAGCCTGCGTGTGCGTGTGTTTGCACGCGTGTGTGTGTTTCAAGCGTTCGGAATGAAAAAAATAGAAACAGAAAACACTGTGGGAACGCAGCCTCCACTTCCAGCACGCAGTAGGAGATGAAGATGCTCCGGCGGAAGTCTTTGAGCGCTTGCCTGCTTTAATATCTCCGGCAGCGAGGCGACATTTCGGCATCAGCATCGAGATAAAGCACCGACCACGCTTCTTCTCCGATCGATTCTCCACGCAACCAGGCCTGGTTCAGGAATCTGATTGGTCGGGAGCTGTGTGAAATTTGTGTAGAAGTGTGCAGGTGGGCAGGAGTTTATATGTGCATGTAATTATCGTTTCCATAGCAACAGCAATACAGCAGTGTAGTTTGTTTTGTTGTTGTTATATGGCATCTATTAACATTTATGGAAGGAGTCTCCAGTGTCGGTGCGTCGTAAAAAAAACCTCTTCAGGAAGAGAGATAGATACGAAGAGAAAGAGGATAAGGAGTGAGAGAAATCAAATAAAAAGGAATATAAACCACTACAGCTTTTTAGTGAATGGATGGAGGGATAAAACCTGCAGGATGTTATACCCCGTCAGAGACAATGTCACTGAGGTGCGTGTGAGCAGGAAACTAATAAAGTACAAATATCCAACTAGTGCATCAGATCACAACACACAGAGAACACAGGGTAGGAGTCCATCTGCCTGAGGAGAACAAACCACTCGCTCAGGAAAAGAAGGGAAAAAGAAAAGATGACAGAAGAAAAAGAGAGAAGAGTCAAACGGTGGTGATGAAGATGATGATGAAACAGAGAAAGAAGTGGAAGAGAAGGAAGAACAAGAAAATGGTAAAGAGGGAGAAGAAAAAGAGGAGGAAAGGGAAGTTGAAAAAAATGAGAAAGAAAAGAAAATGAAGGAAAAGAAGACAAAGCAGCAATAGAGATGAAGAGGAAGGAGGGAAAAGGTCAAGAAGAAGAGGAGGAGGAGGAGGAGGTAAAGAACAAGAAGAAGAAAGGGGAGAAGAAGAAAGAGTGAGAAAGAAAAGGAGAAGAAAGTAAACAACAACAACAACATTATCAAGAAGAACAAGAAGAGGAAGAAGAAGACGATACAGAATCAGTATTAGATGGGTGGAAAAACAAGATGAAGAAAAAGAAGAAGAAGAGGAAGAAGAAGACAGAGAAGAGGAGGATAAGGAAATAATGAATAAGAAAAAGAAAAAGAAAAAGTAGTAGAGGGAAAGAAAGGAGACGAAGAAAAAGAAAGAAGAAGAAGGAGAACAGGAAGAAAAAAAAACAAGAAAAAGAACACGTATGAGAAGAAGAAGAAGGAAATTTAGAATAAGTAGCAGAAGGAGGGGAGGAACTAGAAGAGGATAAATAATAAAAAGAGGAAGAACAAGGGGGAATGAGTGATACAAAAATAATAAGAAAAAGTAGGAGAAAAACAAGAAGGAGAAGAAGAAAGAGATGAAGGAGGAAATTAAGAAGAAGAACAGAAAGAGGGAGAGAAGATGAAAAAGAAGAAACAGGAACAAGAAAAAGGAGAAATTAAAGGAGAAGAAAAAATAAGAATTAGGAGATAGATAAAAAGAAAAAGAAGAAGGAGAGGAGAAGAAGAAAGAGAAGATTGAAAAGAAGAACAAACAGTATAAATATAATTGATGAATTAAAAATTAAATGAAAAAAAAAACACAGGATTTGAGGTCAGATGTCCTCAGAGCTGAGATTCATGAGAAGGTCTGAGGAACACTTGATCAGACTGATGTTTGGGAGGTAATGAGGTCATTAATGGCGCTGTAGCTGCTGATGGAGCTGTGAGGAGTCACAGTGTTTTTGATCAGAGTTTTGAGCAGGACTGTGAATAACATCTGCTTCACTACAACATCAGCTGTGAGTCTGACGTGTTTCCTCAGCAGCAGCAGCAGCGTTTCTCCCGCACACTCAGCTCCGTCCTCGGCTCGTCTGGCGGTCTGGAGATAAACGTCAGGAGAAGAATCCTGTCGAGCGAATCATCCTGGATGTTCACAGCGAGACAGAGTGCAGAGGTTCGGGAGACTCTCGAGGGCAATCCGCTCGTCCCTGTAAGTCCCGATGGCTGGATGTGAAATCAATGGTACACCCATGTAAGACTTCACTTGTGTGGCCTTCAGTGGCTTAGGAACAGGATAAAAGTCTCACGTTTCTAGTTTTCAATATCCTCAAAGAAAATCAGATGATTTTAAATGGAGGAGGCGAACAAAGCTGCGTAGAAGATTCGCACTGTCCAGCCAAAGATCAATAATATCTCAAAGTTACGGCTTTGTGGTATAAGAAGAACATCGGATGCCTGTGGTTGAGGATGTGCTGCATAAATACACCAATCTGCCTTCTTCTTTCTTTTTCTCAGGGCAGGAGATTGGCCAGGACGTTCCTCGTCTACAGGACGGCTACAGAGGTCAACATCTTCATATTAACACTCATATCAGGGCTACGAGAACCAGTTATAACACAGGATTCACATCACAGCGTTCGCTCCATTGACTATATATCTCCTCAGGCCTCCTCACTTCATCACCAGTACCTGACTTTACCAACACCTATTGTGTCTGAATAAAATCTCCACAAAATCTAGTGGAACATCTTCCCTGAAGGGTGGAGCTTATTATAAGAGTAAATAGAGACTAAATGAGGAATGGGAAAGGAGAAATATTCGTGATGGTGTGTGTTTCTAGGTTTAGATTTCATGTTGAGGAACCCGAGTTCTTCAGTGTATTAGAATGCGTGATGAATGTCCTCCAGAATGCGCTTCCAGAGAGCTTTTGGTCTCCGAGTCCGTCTCGGAGCTCATATAGATGGTTTGTGTGCCTCGGTTCTTCTCCTTCACTTCATATGCAAAACAGAGAGGAGAAGCGGCGCTGCACGGCGCGGTCTCGGGCCTAAAGCACGTTCCTCCTCACATAACCCGAAGTGACAACAGCAGCAGGAGCGAGGCCAAGCGCACAGCGACACTCTCACTGAAGCATAATGCACTTAGCGCTCCTCTAAGCACCATGCTCTGCATTTATGGCAAGAACTGAGCAGGAGATTAAAAAAAAAAAAAAAAAGGACAAATGTTGCTGTTTATTTTGGTTTACACAGCGAGAGAAGTCTTTTAAGTGGACTTGCTCGATTTCTCCTTTCACGCTGAAGTGTTGGAGGTAAACAGGGGCAATAGGGGGCAGACCGAGCAGCATACTAATCACGATGCTGGAGAAACATCTCACAACGACAACCGGCTCTACCATCATAAACATACTGGTTTCTCTGAGGGAGAACCTTCAACATCTCGAAGCAACATTTCTTTAGGATTTTTATTATCAAACACACACACACATATATATATATATATACAAATATACATACTTACATACATATTTGCATAAAAAACTATTTATTTATATATAATTATTAGTAAATGCTTTTATTATTTAGAAAGTGAACAATAATTTGTGACCAATATTTGATATGTAGAATGATTTCTCTTTGCTAAACTGCTGCTACGTGAATATGACGTATCACAACACTACAGAGACGGAGGCGTGTCCTGATAGTCACATAGAATACAGATTAACATGGCAGAGGTAGAGCTGTAACTTCCTGCACACACAATAGGAAAATAACATCTGGTTTTATTTTTATTTATATTTTTTGCACTACAAAGGCATGTTTGTGAAAAGACCATGCATTAGAAGTATGAAGGCACTTAAGTAAGAACTTAACTCTAATAAATGGTCATTTGGTGCCACCTAGATCAGGATGAGGTTCCCTCTCGATTCTGGTTCCTCTCAAGGTTTCTTTCTTATTCCATTTCAGGAAGTTTTTTAATGCCACAGTCGCCACCGGCTTGTTGATCAGGGACGACCTTACACTTATAAAGAACATATTAATTTTTATCTCCACATTATCTGTGTAAATCTGCTCTGAGACAACGTTCCTTATGGTCATTTGCTGCCAAGTTCTTCATAAAATTACGAAAGCTTGTTTTTAGTTTTTTTTACCTGTTCTGTTCTGTTAAAGATGCACATTGTAGTGTGATGAGCTGCTTCTTACCTCTCATTAAAAAACACTAAACAACGTTATATAAAAGCGGAAATGTTAAAGTGTAAAACTACTTAATATTAAATTAAAAGTAAAAGAAAATATGGCGTATTAATACTTATAAGGGTGCCAATAATTTTAAAACCAGTGTTTTGCAGTATTAACGTTTTACCCTCAGTCTCCGTTCCTTTTCTTCTTACGTTATAGCAGCTATAAACGATCATCTCATCACCAGCTTCTCTTTTATTGTTCCATAAATGTAACCTAAACATCTCCTTATAGAAACCATCACACCATAACAGCGAGAACATCTGAGATTACCACCACAGCCGCTGTACTACAAATTAATCAGCCAATCACAATCCACATGCTCGTTAATGTTAATGAGGGGGGTGCCAATACTTTTGAAAGGGCACTAAATACATAGAATAACACTTAATTGTACTTGTCTTGCCTTGACGAAAAGTTGTACAGAACTTTGGTGCACTTTAATTTCTTTATTGTTCTCTGGGATGAGAATAACCTGCTAACAGCCGTACATTTTCATTCCCCCGACCTACCGAGGGTCTCCAAATGAGACTTTATGTTTCATACACGCAACATCTCGGGGTTGCAGCGACTGCAAATGAAATTGATTCCCCTCCCGTATCTCTCCTCCTTCAATTCGGACTCCAGCTGCGTTTCCCGTATGGAGCAGTAATGAGAGCGCGTGAGAGAACGAGCTCGATCTAAAGCCGGGCCGCATCGCAAACATCCAATCCTTTCATTAACACACACACACACACACACACACACACACACACACACACACACACACACACACACACATAGAAAGAAAGAAAGAAAGAAAGAAAGAAAGCTCCCCGTGGCCCCCCAGACGTATCTAAATAAAGCCTCGGCTGTACCTGTGCCTGCGTTTGTCATAAATATGGATGTAATGAAATTCATCACAAATCGCTCAATGGTACAGATCAAAAATAATATCATATAACACAAGAAAGTAAACACACCTGGAAAGATTGTTGCATGTCTAAGTTTGTGGACACCTCAGCATAATTATGTGAATCTTTTCCATCCCATTCCACAGTTAATCCTCATTTGCTCTTATAATAACCTCCACTCTTCTGAGAAGATGTTCCACTAGAGATTTTCTGGAGATTTATTCAGCTCTAGGGGGGTTAGTATAGTCAGGTACTGGTGGTCCAGAGGCCTGGGGTGCAGTCAGCATGAACAATTCATCCCGAAGGTGCTCAGTAGCTTTGGAGATCTATAGCAGCATCTTTTCTACCAAATCCAACCAAAGGAAAGCAGATCTCCATGGAGCTGGATTGATGCACAGGGGCATTGTCATGCTGGAACATGTTTGGGTCTCTTAGTTCAAGTGAAGGAAAAAGTGTATGTTCCAGCATCCAAAGAGTTTGTGTAGGAGTTGTGTAAGAGTTCGGGGAAGAACCAAAAGTCAGGTGTACCAATACTTTTGTCCAGATGTTTTCTGGATCTGACCTGTGGACAACTAAAGAAAACAAACAGAACCAAAACCTACCTGTGCATGTCACCATGATGGAATCATCACCAGGGCATCTTAAGTGTATATTTCAACTGAAAATATAGTTAAGGGGCGGAGTTAACATTTATTTACCTTTGATTTTCTAATGTATGAAGATCTCATGAAGCTCTGACTATAAAACTCAAACACTGAACCACATGTTCTCAGATTGCTGCTTGGGTCCAATAAATCAATCCACCCTGTTCCTCACACCTGAGCTCACTGAAGCCTGTGATTGGTTAGAATCACTGTGATTGACAGGAGAGACTGGAGATACAACTCCAACTCACCGAGAACTTCCAGGTTTGCTCTTGACTTGACTCCTGGTTCTTGACTCTTGACTACTAAATATATTCACACACAGGTGACAAATCAATTCTCAAATGTGGCGTTCACAAATTTCAGATTCACAGGTAGTGCTGTCTCAGTGGTCATGCGTTCAAATCCCAGGGCTACCACTTCTGGGGCCCTTAAACAAGGCCCTTAATACTCAACTGTCCAAATGTAAGTCACTCAGAATGAGGGCATTTGCTGTAACTGTAATCTCGAGAGGGTATAAACTGTATTTTGTTGCGTAAATGCTCCTGCTAATGATTTCATTCATGTCCATCTTGAGTGTGTGTGTGTGTGTGTGTGTGTGTGTGTGTGTGTGTGTGTGTGTGTGTGTGTGTATATGTGTTTGCTCCAGGGTCTCAGGTGTGTGATATCTCGGTCAGTGCCTCTGGGAGCTCCTCCAAAGCGCCGCTGCAGTAAATGACTCACTAAACAGTCCTGCACTGGATCCTGCATTTTGGGAGGAAAATCAATTATTCGACCCCCCGTGCATTTCACAGCGCGTTTTAAACACGCTGGAGTGAATTAAACACACACACACACACACACACACACACACACACACACACACACACACACACACACACACAGCCGTTCTTTTTATACGAATTAAATAACAACTGTGCGACCAGTGATACAGGAACAGACCGTGTTTGTTAGCGTTCACAGCTTCACTGCGGTGTTCTAATGCAGCCGCTGGAGAACACGAACACGTCCCCCGTCTGCGATGCCGCACGCGCGACCTCTTCTACGGCTGACGCCGGCGATCTGACAGCTCTAATAAAAGATGATTACCAGGAGGCATCCGTTAATTTGGCCCTAATCACGACAAAAAGGAGAGGCAGCACTTAACAGCTGTGAAATGGCAGCCGCTGTTCGGAAATGAGGCTCTGGGGAGGAGAGGAAGAAAGGGGGGGGGGGGGTTGGGGGTGTAGAAGGGGTCCGAGGGTGAAGGGGTCCCGAGTCTCCGCTGTCATCAACACTGTCATTACCTGCCTCCTATTGTAGCTCTGCGGCACACGGATTAGCGCAGGGTAACTTTACCTTCTGGAGAAAAGAGAATTGGTTTTGCTGCAAAGCTCCTGTGATCCAGGTGAGAAGCTGACGGTGAAGGTCTTAAGCTCAGCTCTTTATCTGCCAAGCGCCAGGGAATTGGACGTCGATCCTTGTTAGGCTGATGAGGGACAGGAAGTCCATCTGTGTCAAAGTATTAATCGACACACACACACACACACA
Organism: Silurus lanzhouensis; assembly: GCA_039877035.1. Lineage (NCBI taxonomy): Eukaryota > Metazoa > Chordata > Actinopteri > Siluriformes > Siluridae > Silurus > Silurus lanzhouensis. The sequence continues at coordinate 615,721 of JBCEWE010000202.1, forward strand.
CACACACACACACACACAACACACACACACACACACACACACACACTTAAACCCTTGACCTTTGATGAACAAACAGGTTCGAGATGCAGCCATCCAGTGGACAATAGAAAGTCCTGGATTAGCACAGAGGTGAAAAGACGTCCAATGTAACTGTTATGAACCAATTAAAAAGAATCAAAGTCCAACGGTTTTATCCAAAACCCAGAGTACATTTATAGTTGCATATTATAATAACGTATCATTCTTTATCAAATAAAACACTAGTCAGGGTGAAGTTGCTGTGATATTAAAGAGGAATAAAAAACTTCAGGATGTGCAGTTACTGGAAATTAATTGCACCAGTCTGTTGTGTAATAGCCAGAAAACACACACACACACACACACACACACACACACACACACACACACACACACACACACACACACACACAAGGAAGGTGCACTGCCAGCCAGCACACTATTACCTTTTATTATTACCCTCAGAATTAGAGGCCCCGCGGCGCCAGACTCGAGGAGGGACAAAAGGCATTGAAAAGTCATCCGTCTGCAGAGGGACTGAACAAGAAGACCAATTAATGGAGGAGAAGCTGAGCTCGGAGCCGGGATAATATGACAAACAAGCCAGAACATTCCGCTTGGCATCGTTTGGATTAATCAGTCAAACAAACAGACGTTCTGGGGGTCCGATGGAAAGTTTATGATTCAATTACAGAGCTTTTAACGATGGAAATGACGTGTCGGAGCGCTGCATTTTATATGCAGAAGAGCTCAATCTGTTTACATGATCACCCAAAAAATGGTGTCGACTCCATCTGGGTCTTTAATCCGGATTTAAAAGTGCGTGCGAACCCGAGCGAGTGACCGCGCGGCTCTAAAAGCCCCTGATCCGTACCGACTTACACAAACAATTACACTTCACTTAATGTTCTAGAGATTACTAGATGAAGGGGGAGGGATGGTCTGGATGCTGCACTTCAGAAATATCAGGCTTCATCACTCCATGGGCCAAATTCATTACGTAGCTCATTGAGATTAATTATGCTCACCGCCGGCTTCAATTACCAGTCAAAATGCTCCCAATCGGAGCTACTCAGTGCCCGAATGAGCTTCGGATATATTCATATTCGATTAACACTCAAATATATTTATTTATTAATGACTTTTCTCAATTTAAGAAATCACACTCTCATATTCAGTCATTGACATTTTATTTTATATACATTAAATACTGAATAATGTCATGTTTTCAAAAGGGCAACTTTTAAACCACTTTATGTCTTTCTTGTCAATGGACCCATTTCTTTCACACACACACACACACACACACACACACTCACACACACACTCACACACACCTTCACCTCGGTGTGACGCTTTAAACCCACTTGAATACACCGTAAAGTCAATTAAGCCTTGTTTCCATGGCATCCTCACACTCCCCCCCCCACAGAGGTGTTTATTCGTGGAGGAAATTTGTACATTTCCAGTATTAATGAGTTCATTACAGCAGCACACATCCGGGCTGCTGTTTGGAAAACACTGAATATCGATGCCTATTTACATACATTTACAAGTTAATTAGAGAAACTGAGTGAACACAGAGCTTTATTTATTCTCAAACGCAGTGAAAACGTCGCTTTGGTTCCCGACTCAAACCACCAATAAAAATAATTACAAAAAACGGTTCTCAAAAGATTCCCTGATTTAACACAGATTTTTTAATTTTTAATAAAAACTTCTTGTATAATTACAAAAACGTTTCCTAAAATCGTACTTCATCGTCAAAAGAACGCAATAACGCCACACTGCTGTTAGATTACATTAAATGGAAATTATGAACAATAAATAGTGAAAGTGGGAACTCAGTGGTTACTGAGTCGTAGGTTGGGGGTTCAAGGCCCTGGTTTCGCCAGGCTGCTGATATTGGGGCCCTTGAGGAAGGCCCTTAGCACTCTGTGCTCCAGTGGCACTGTATCATGGCTGACCTGCGCTCTTTCACTGCACCTTTATTTTATTATGGTGTTGCTGGGATGTTAGACATTGTGTGAGTATTGGGACACCCAACCTTTCCAACCATAGGTGGTCCTACCTAAAACTTGGAGGCACACAATTGTATAGGACATCTCAGAATGCCATTTTCCCCTGCACCCAAATCTGTTCCAGCATCACAATACCCTGTGCACAGAGCCAACTCCAGGAAGATCTGCTTTTAAATGGTGGAAGTGCGTAGAAGATCTCCTGCTTTAGATCTCCAACCCTGTTAAAGACCTTTGTGATGAATGTGAACACTGGCTGCACCCAGGCCTCCTCACCTCATCTACATCACTACCAGACTTTACTAACACCCTCGTAGCTGAATGAATCTTCACAAATCTCCCCAAAATCTAGTGAAATATCTTTCCAGAAGATATATTTACACATCATGATTCAGCTCTTGTACGCCACCTATAGGAATTTCTCTAAAAGACTCCAAATGACTCCTCACTCTTTTGCATAAAAGCATGCCTGGGTCGTTTTATTTTGTTGTGCTGTTCATTGAGCTGAAGGGAGGAATGGAGTCGAAGAAAAGAGGGATGAAAGGAAGAATATGTATACCTCTGTAGAAAAACGTGAATGTGGGACCACACTGTGCACCCAGGCGTCACCTCTGAAGGGGGTCTGAGACAATTCCCTGCTGCCTGACTGCGCTAAGTTTGCAAAGCCCAATTTACGGCTAATCTGGAGGTCGCGGCAGCGGGGCGCGGAGGGCCTGGTAGGACATAATGGCTGCGGAATTGTAAATATTGGTTTGGAGATGGACCCAAATGGAGGCTAGGCGCAGGGAAATTTCCATCGAGTGCAACTGGAGGACTGGAATAGATTTTCCATTCTACTGTGTCGCATTAGATTTTCGGAGGTGCAGGGTGGCAGGTACATGTCATTAGTAACACTTTAGCACAGTAATGAACCTTTTTATTTATCCGCCGGCTCTTCTCATGAATGCATAAGGAGGCTCTCAGCTGTTCTGTACCCCTTGGAGCGGAAGGAGGAGTGTGGGAAAGCACAGAGGACACAACCAGGGGGCAGTAAAGGCTACAAGAATGACCATGGAAGACTTAAATACTACACACAGGACACCAAGACAACACATTTACCCAGGGGTGATGATCAGACTGTGTATTTACACACACACACACACACACACACACACACACACACACACACACACACACACACACACACACACACATACACACACACACACACACACACACTCAACCTCATTGCTGAAGCTGACAGCCACTTAAGGGACACATCACTCAGACGAGCTCCAGCCCCTGGGCGAAACAGAAAAACACACACAAACACACACACACACACACACACACACACACACACACACACACACACACACACACACACACACACACACACACACACAGAGAAGGAAGGAAGGAAATGGTAGTGCAGTCATGTTTGCTCTTGTGCATCAGAAAAAGCGTATTTAATGGAAAGTCGTGATATTTGTTTCCACATTTCATATGTTCACAGTTTTTTGGTTCTCCTGAATGAATATACACACACACACACACACACACACACACACACACACACACACACACACACACACACACACACACACACACACACACAAAAATAACAACACACTACTCTGGAATTTAAATTTGGTGTGAGCCTCCATTTCCCTCCAAAACAGCATCAATTCTTCTATGTACTCTTACACACATTTTTTAAAGGAACTTGGAAGGTAGGTTGTTGCAAAAATGTTGATATTCTGTGAATATGGTCTCCTCCTATCCTTCTGTCTATTCATCTAATCCCAGTCAGACTTGATGATGTTAAGATCAGGACTCTGTGGGAGCCAAAACTATCACTTCCATTTTTGTTGTTCCTCTTTGTTCTTGTTGTCCTGCTGCAAAATAAATTTGAGGACAATCAGACTCCCTCATGGTACTGCATGAGTATCTGCCTGTATATCTCAGCATCAAGGACACCATTAAACCTGACCAAATATTTAACACCATTTGCAGAAATGCATCTCCAAACTTGCAGGAGTCCGCCACCATGCTTCACTCATTACTGTATCGCTCTCCAGCTCTTTACCAAACATCATGCCTCATGCTACAGCTAATTTTTCTCACCCCAGTTCCTCTGTTTTTATGCATAGTTGAATCCCTCAGCCTTGATTCCATGTTGGAGCTTTGGCTTTTTGGCCACATTTCACCCATGAAGACCACTTCTGGCCAGTCTTCTCCAGACAGTAAATGGGAGAACCTGGG
>JBCEWE010000202.1:625000-635000 GCA_039877035.1 Silurus lanzhouensis
ATGGGGAAACGTCCCAGCGTTAAGCCACCATGACACCTAGGCACCTTCAGCAGCTCTCCGTCACAGTGCAGGGCACCACATTGAGTTTTTTTTTTTTTATCATAACCTTTCTGGAAGAAGGCGAGAGGAATCGGCGCTTGTGGGTTCTGTTGATCCGTCGTCCTGTAGTCAATCAATTACCGCATCAAAGCAGAGGAGAGGACGAAGAGGAAGGAGACACAAAGAGGAGACACACGGTGGATTGGGACGAAGCCTCCATGAGGAGAACCAGGAAGGACAGGAGAGAGGCTGAGAAGTTTGGACGCATGAAGCGAGGAGAAGTGTAACCATCACACGAAGAGAATAGCTAGGTCAAACACACACACACACACACACACACACACACACACACACACACACACACACACACACACACACACACACAAACAAGGGAAAAATAACAATAAAGAAAAGAAAAAATATATATTTTTTTGCATTTATATATTTGCATATATGCAAAGGAAGGTTTTAAAACCTTCTATCTGAAGGTTTAAAAAAGTATTGGCACCCCTAATCTTGAAGTTGAGGGTTCAAAAGCATATTTATAAAAAAAAAAAAAAAAAAAAGAGGATTATTTTAATTAATATGTAATTATATATATATATAACTTCAGATCTACAACATATACGGACAAAAGCTTGTGAACACCTGAGCATAAGATTGGTATGAACATCCCATTCCATGATTAGTTCTTATTTGCTGTTATAATGAGCTCCACTCTTCTGAGAAGATGTTCCACTGGATCTTGTGGAGATTTGTGAATATTCATTCATCTACACAGGTGTTAGTGAATTCAGGTACTGATGTAGGGGATGTGAGGAGGCCTGGGGTGTAGTCAGCGTTCAGCTCTATAGCAGGGGAACTTCCACCAAATCCAACCCATGTAGCGCAGATTTTCATGAAGCTGGCTTTGTGCACAGGAGCACTGTCATGCTGGAACAGGTTTGGATCTGCTAGTTCAAGTGAAGGGACAATTTCATGCTCTTGCATTCGAAGACGTCCAATGAAGTTGTGCGAGTTTAATTTGCTGACAGTTTGGAGAAGAATGTTTAAGTTCAATGGAAGAACTTCGCAATCAAGACAAACCATAGAAATGGCCGACTTCCTGATCAGCACCTTGAGTAGTGAACTAGAGAGCTGATTGAGACACAGCCTAAATCAGTACATCATAAACGTCACTGCAGCTAGTGATCTGATTTAGTCAGAGCTTATTATACCAGAAAATGGGAATTAAATGTGGAATGGGATGTTAAAAAAGCAGCACATATCAATCCTATGCCCGGGTGTCCACAAACTTTTGGCTGTATCAAGTATATCCTGTATTGTGTCTCCGTTGTGGTTGTACATTGAGCAGTTATTCATGCCGATGAAGCGATTTGCTCTCCGCATTAACGCACCTGATACACATCATCAGCCATCAGGTGCCAGTCTGAGAATCAGGTGTGTGTGATTAGAAGCTAATTACGAGTTTGTTTAGCGAGAGCTTCTGTTTTTTTTATATGAAGGCGACACATTATTTACTTCTCCAAAAAAAAACAACAACAACATCTGAAGCATGTTAGGGTTAGCATAAAGTTCTCGTGTTGGATTTGAATTCCATTAGAAACAATCCTCACATTAATAATACTGTTATTCCAGATAAATAAGCGTGTTACTCCCATCACCCATGCAGTGTGTGTGTGTGTGTGTGTGTGTGTGTGTGTGTGTGTGTGTGTGTGTGTGTGTGTGTGGTTTCAGTGAGCAGCTGTGTTCTTGGGAGAACTTTGAGGAGAACCTTTACATGAAAAGAACTCTGAAGATATCTCTTGAGTTGAACATTGATAAAAACATTAAGGAGATTGTGAAGAAAATTCTGAGGAGTGTCTTTCTTGTATTAAAAGAAATGGAAAGATGTGTGGAGCAGTTTTGGAGGATGAAAAAATGAGATGGGCAGTGCTAGAAAACGAAGCGATAAGCAGCAGTGATAGAAGATAAAGGGATGACGAGCCGTTTTAGAAGATTATGGGATGAGGAGCATTGGTAAAAATGGTGGGAGCAGTGATAGATGATGAAGGGATGAGTTGAGCAGTGATAGATGATGAAGGGATGAGTTGAGCAGTGATAGATGATGAAGGGATGAGTTGAGCAGTGATAGAGGATGAAGGGATGAGTTGAGCAGTGATAGATGATGAAGGGATGAGTTGAGCAGTGATAGATGATGAAGGGATGAGTTGAGCAGTGATAGAGGATGAAGGGATGAGTTGAGCAGTGATAGAGGATGAAGGGATGAGTTGAGCAGTGATAGAGGATGAAGGGATGAGTTGAGCAGTGATAGATGATGAAGGGATGAGTTGAGCAGTGATAGATGATGAAGGGATGAGTTGAGCAGTGATAGAGGATGAAGGGATGAGTTGAGCAGTGATAGAGGATGAAGGGATGAGTTGAGCAGTGATAGATGATGAAGGGATGAGTTGAGCAGTGATAGAGGATGAAGGGATGAGTTGAGCAGTGATAGAGGATGAGGGATGAGTTGAGCAGTGATAGAGGATGAAGGGATGAGTTGAGCAGTGATAGAGGATGAAGGGATGAGTTGAGCAGTGATAGAGGATGAAGGGATGAGTTGAGCAGTGATAGAGGATGAAGGGATGAGTTGAGCAGTGATAGATGATGAAGGGATGAGTTGAGCAGTGATAGAGGATGAAGGGATGAGTTGAGCAGTGATAGAGGATGAAGGGATGAGTTGAGCAGTGATAGATGATGAAGGGATGAGTTGAGCAGTGATAGATGATGAAGGGATGAGTTGAGCAGTGATAGATGATGAAGGGATGAGTTGAGCAGTGATAGAGGATGAAGGGATGAGTTGAGCAGTGATAGAGGATGAAGGGATGAGTTGAGCAGTGATAGAGGATGAAGGGATGAGTTGAGCAGTGATAGATGATGAAGGGATGAGTTGAGCAGTGATAGAGGATGAAGGGATGAGTTGAGCAGTGATAGATGATGAAGGGATGAGTTGAGCAGTGATAGAGGATGAAGGGATGAGTTGAGCAGTGATAGAGGATGAAGGGATAAGTTGAGCAGTGATAGAGGATGAAGGGATGAGTTGAGCAGTGATAGATGATGAAGGGATGAGTTGAGCAGTGATAGAGGATGAAGGGATGAGTTGAGCAGTGATAGAGGATGAAGGGATGAGTTGAGCAGTGGATAGAGGGATGAAGGGATGAGTTGAGCAGTGATAGAGGATGAAGGGATGAGTTGAGCAGTGATAGAGGATGAAGGGATGAGTTGAGCAGTGATAGAGGATGAAGGGATGAGTTGAGCAGTGATAGAGATGAAGGGATGAGTTGAGCAGTGATAGAGGATGAAGGGATGAGTTGAGCAGTGATAGAGGATGAAGGGATGAGTTGAGCAGTGATAGAGGATGAAGGGATGAGTTGAGCAGTGATAGAGGATGAAGGGATGAGTTGAGCAGTGATAGATGATGAAGGGATGAGTTGAGCAGTGATAGAGGATGAAGGGATGAGTTGAGCAGTGATAGAGGATGAAGGGATGAGTTGAGCAGTGATAGAGGATGAAGGGATGAGTTGAGCAGTGATAGAGGATGAAGGGATGAGTTGAGCAGTGATAGATGATGAAGGGATGAGTTGAGCAGTGATAGATGATGAAGGGATGAGTTGAGCAGTGATAGATGATGAAGGGATGAGTTGAGCAGTGATAGATGATGAAGGGATGAGTTGAGCAGTGATAGATGATGAAGGGATGAGTTGAGCAGTGATAGATGATGAAGGGATGAGTTGAGCAGTGATAGAGGATGAAGGGATGAGTTGAGCAGTGATAGAGGATGAAGGGATGAGTTGAGCAGTGATAGAGGATGAAGGGATGAGTTGAGCAGTGATAGATGATGAAGGGATGAGTTGAGCAGTGATAGATGATGAAGGGATGAGTTGAGCAGTGATAGATGATGAAGGGATGAGTTGAGCAGTGATAGAGGATGAAGGGATGAGTTGAGCAGTGATAGATGATGAAGGGATGAGTTGAGCAGTGATAGATGATGAAGGGATGAGTTGAGCAGTGATAGAGGATGAAGGGATGAGTTGAGCAGTGATAGATGATGAAGGGATGAGTTGAGCAGTGATAGAGGGAGAATCTAGGAAGGTTGAGAGAATAATAGTGAATCTGCCTGGTATTAATGCGAAGACAAACAAACCCACTTATTGTCAGTTCAGGTTCGTGTGGGATCAGGTGGAGTTTCTCCAGTGGGATAAATCTCGTTGTTTCTGATTTAATTCTTACCATAATCCAGAAATGATCCCAGAACTTCTGCTCAATAAACACGCCACAACCGGTTTGTGTATAAATGGAACAATAACAAACTGTTGATCAGAGCTGGTGGTTGATGTGGTGCTCGTGTTGAACTGCATCGTGAGAATGTTTATTATAATCTAAACAAGCGAACGATCGCAAACAGCAGACATGAAGATCAGAGTAGAGCAGGTGCTGGTCGGAGGAAACGTTACATCGGTACCGAAACCTAAGCAAGAAATGTGCAGAGTGAAACAGAACTGCTCAGGGTACCGGACCTGATACTGGTTATTTCAGGTCGCCTGGAAAGAGTTGTGTTCCGATGACCACATGATAACTTGATAATAAAAAGGTTGAGACATGGCCTACACAGGAGGCTCAAAGATGAGATCAGTATGAGATTATATCCTGTTAATGATTCAATTGAATCATTTAACACATTACAGAACCGTAATGTATCAACTATACAGTAGCTATGTGACCAGCGCCAGTGGTCGCTTGGAGGGGCGGAGCCAGACGAAACGAGCGCTAAGAAGCACGCCTGTAGCCATGAGACTACAGTATTTTAGTGTCCGGCGATAAAAAGAAAAAAGAGAAGATAAAAATCGAGAGAACTGAAATCTGTTTTGCAAAATGTACAATATTTTTACAATTTTGTCGTATCATCATCAAAAGATCGAAAATAGTACGTCGGTGACTACCTGTACACACGAGCTCGACAGGAGACGTACCAAAACGACACACGAACATGTGGACCAATGGCGAGACAGAGGCGGAGACATTACAGGGATGTGGAAGTGTGCTGGAAATCCATGCTCCGTGAGGACAGGAGATAATCCCCGACTGCTCGCCGTAAATATCTGGAGCTGGTTTGGGTGATGGAATTGGTGCTTCAGGCCACACTGACTTTTCTATCTATAATGTTCTCTTACAGATCCACACCAGATGTTTCCTTCGTGCCGCCTCCGTATTTAAGCATCTTAAATTACATTAATAAATCGATAAACTCAACAACCAGACGTTTTTTTCTTTCTTTTTTGTTTGCTCTTTTTAGATCTTTAATCAGTAACATTTACGCCAAGTGTTACAGGAAAGACACCAAAGTAGTAAATACCAAGAACAAGTTTCACACTAATCTATTACATCATACAGCAGAATAAATTATACCATGAAAATCATCCACACACACACACACACCACACACACACACACACGCGCGCTAAACAAAAAAGAAGGAAGAAAGCATAAAATGCTAAAGGATCAGTTGAAGGGTTTTCTCAGGGGTTCAGGAGGAAATAGATACACCTTAAATATCCAAAAATGTCGATTAGCGCACGTTAGCCACGGATGCACTACGCTAAGAGTCGAATCTCGGTTTATTTCGATCAAAATGTACACAATCGGGGAGAAAGGAATCGTCTAGACGTCTACTACTCGCTGTGCGTCGAAGCGTCGAAGCTTGTTGAGGAGAAGATCTTCATCAGGAGCGTGGAACGTGGCTGGGTTTCTCATCCACAAACTTTATATTCAACAACAAGCCAAGAAAAGTCTCTAAAAAAAAAACAAAGTCTTTAAAAAGTCTTTATCATCCGCGTGTCCGATGGCAGAGTCTGATGGTGTTTATATCGTATGTATTACATTTTTTTTTTTCCAGGGCAATTTTTCACAGTTTTCATATCATTTCATATCATAGAACATTTTTTGCCCATCAAAGATAAAAAAACACACACCCCGATAATGTACGGTATTTTGTACAAATCATATACATCATTTAACAAAACAAATGGAACTAAATGTAAAAAGAAAAAAGACAAAAACAAATCCCTTGTTTCATCGTCTATCGAACATTTCTCTCGCTTTATTATAGAAACATACTCTGTATAAACAGGTGATACAATCTGAGCGATTCACTGTACAATCTGCTGCAAGGCAAAAAACTAAACACACCGGAAGATTTGGAATGATAGAGTGAGAAGAAAGAGTGAAAGCGAAGAAGGGAAAGTGAAATAATGAAGAGAGAGAAAGCGTGAGAAGGGGATGGAAACGATACCGAGACTGTGATCTGATTCGCGAAAGTGTGTGTGAACGCTGAAGAAACAGAAACACTATATATGTTTTCTGTATATACGTATACACACACGCGCACACACACACACACACACACCACACACACACACACACACACACAAGACTGCAGATTAAAAAAAAAAAAACATGAAAAAGAAAAAAATATTATTATCCAAAGAATAATAATTCAGAGACAATGAAAAGATGATGGGTGGAAGAAAAAAAGGAATAAAGGGATGAAAGGATAAAAAAAGATGAAAGAATATAAGGAGAAGGGAGAAAGGGTTGAAAGAATGCAGGAATAAGTGAATGGATGAAGGGTGAAAGGATGACTTGATGGATGAATAAAGGGATGAGAAGACGAAGGGTTAAAAAACGAATGAATGAATGAATGAATGAATGAATGAATGGAAGAATGAATGAATGGATGAATGAATGGATGAATGGAAGGGTTAAAGAGAAAAAAAGAATGAAGAAATGAAGGGCTGAAGTGATACAGGAAAGTGAAATGTGAAATTGATGATACAATGAAGAGATAAATGGGTGAAGGGAAACAGATGAAAGAATGAAGATAAAAAAATGAAGAGATGCAGAAATTAAGGAGAAAAAGGGGAAGTGGTATCTCAGTGGTTAAGAGTTTGGACATCTGATCAGAAGGTTCAGATCCCAGCAGCACCAGGCTGCCCCTCCCGGGCCCTTGAGCGAGGCCCTTGAGACCCCCAAACCTCAGCAGCTCTGTTGTATGAAGCTTCTGCCAAATACCAAACATATAAAATGTAAATATAAAAGAGATAAAAAATATGAGGGAAATGAACAAATGAAAAGATGAAGGGAACAACACTCAGACCTTTTCTTGCAACTCTATCATCATTTTCATAATCATCATCATCATCATCATCATCATCATCATCATCATCAATAACAATAATAATTACATCCACAAGGAAGAGCAGAAAAAAAGATGAGAAGATTAGAGGAGGAGAAGATGAGAGGAGAAGAATTAAAAGATGTGAGGAGGAGAAGATGAGAGGAGCAGAAGATGAGAAGATGTGAGGAGGAGAAGATGAGAGAAGCAGAAGATGAGAAGATGAGAGGAGGAGAAGATGAGAAGATGAGAGGAGGAGAATTCTCATTATCTGAAGAATACTACTAAGATTTGACCATTTTCAGGATGTTGGACTTAATAGAGGATAATATACAGAAGTAAAGCCTCATCGGCTTCTTTACACATCAGGAACATCAGGCTGTAAGTCTCACACACCTGTGTGTGTGTGTGTGTGTGTGTGTGTGTGTGTGTGTGTGTGTGTGTGTGTGTGTGTGTGTGTGTGTGTGTGAATCAGTAGGCCTGTCCCGTCTCCACCTGCAGCAGCCCGAGTACGGCAGAGTGATCTCCCAGCTTCATCCTCCTCTGGGTGGACAGACTGACGTTTTTAGCCAGGTAGTCCACTGCACCTGAAAAATCACACACACACACACACACACACACACACACACACACACACACACACACACACACACACACACACACACACACACCAGTCAGTATACAATAAAAATCCTGGATAATCAGATTCACAAGTTGCTTTACATGCAGTTGATGTTTTAGTAAGAGCATTAGTTGTGCTCTTATGAACCAATCAGTGATGAGTGTTGTTCCATACGACCAATCGCAGGCCAGAATTCTCCTTCAACAACCAATCAGTAACCACCATTCATCCTGATAACTATTTACTGATACGACCAATCACATTTCTTCCTGGCATAGCTGATCCATAAACCCATGCTGTCTTTCCCTGGCAGTGTGTGTATATGTGTGTGTGTGTGTGTGTGTGTGTGTGTGTGTGTGTGTGTGTGTGTGTGTGTGTGTGTGTGTGTATGTATGTGTGTATGTGTGTGTATGTGTGCCACTCTTTATTAATCTCGCCATCTCAGATTTCATGCCTCACACACTCTTCATCGAAGTCCTTCCATTTATTCTGGCGTCATTAAGCGGCTCGCGTCGCTCAATCTCTAATAATTAACCCGACACTCGCTCGTCAACTCTCCTCTCGCCGCTCCTGCACCTGCCTATCGATCTGACATCACACACACACACACACACACACACACACACACACACACACACACACACACACACACACACACACACACACACACACCGAGGCAGCAAGCAGAAGTGCTGAGGTTTGGCCTTGGCTACAACATCAGCCACTGATTATGCTAATTCAATCAATCAGTCCTTTCCTGGCCTGCAGCATGGTCTGTGTGTGTGTGTGTGTGTGTGTGTGTGTGTGTGTGTGTGTGTGTGTGTGTGTGAAGGTGAGCGTGGTGCCTAAGAGGACACCGACCCCCTGAGGGTTTCTCGGTGAGCTTTGAAGCACCCTGATGCCAGATTTAGAGTGAGGTGTGACTGAAACCCCACAGGACATGGAGAGGGTCTTTATCGGGAGCATGTGTGTCCTCCTCCGGCGACAGAGGTCACAAGAGGGACAAGAGAGGACCATCGAGCCACATATTCACCACTTATGCTACCTCTAAACAAAAAGATTATTTCTGCCCCCTGTGCTAGAACATCATGGTGATCGAAGCAGGTACTGAACCGTTCTAGATGATACACCACATGGAGGAAAGTATTAGGACTCCTGACTTCTCCAGCCAATTGTAGTTTTACTCCAAAATCTGACCAAAAAGCTGTTGTATTGGACGTTTTTGGATGCTTTAGAATCAATATTTGCCTCCCCTGTGCACAAAGGCAGCTTCATGAAGATTTTCATGGTTTGGAAAAAAGGAAGATCTTGAGTGGCTTGCTGTAGAGCTCTGATCTCAACCCTATTGAACACCTTTGGGATGAATGTGAGCCTCCACTTTCTCCTATAGAATCTATCATGTATTAAGGTGCAGTTCGTGGTGGAGAGTTACTCACTCTGGCCGTACTGGCTGTACTGGTAACCGGCCGTGACGGGGTCCACGCTGTACCCTGTGGCGCTGTAAGTGGGAGGGCAGTAGGACTGGGACGAGGCCAGGCTCTCCACGCTCTTGATGGTGTCGGAGCGCTGGCTGCAGCTGGCCGAGATGGAGCCGGAGGCGTCCAGGCTGCCGTGGAGCGGCGAGATGGAGAAGTCGTGCTGCGACTGAGAGGGCACGCCGTTCGGGTTGCTCAGGATGCTCATCACCTGCAGAGACACGGAGCAAAATAATTCTTAAAACATCTCATCTGAATTCACAAATATTTCATCATTGTGAAGCTCCAGGAATCTTCAAACTCCATTTTCCTAATGACATTTTTACTCACAGATACTTCTGATGAACAAGAATTAAAAAAATAATAATGTGCCATGGACTCAGAAATGTGTACAATCACCATCTCACTCTGGATGGAACTGGATGTTACTATGGTTACAGGTGTTTATAAGCAGAACATTCATTTAGATTCAACTGACAAACGCAAACTACCTGTTCAACGCTCAGAACTCACACCTGAACTCCTTCCAGCCAATCACAATGCACAATACACACCTGAACTTTATTGAATGTCGTGGTATTTCTGCACATAGTAAGTGTGAGGAGCACTGAGACACTGGGCCTCCACACACACATCAGGACCGCCAGTGATCAT
>JBCEWE010000202.1:640000-675000 GCA_039877035.1 Silurus lanzhouensis
TCTCACACACACACACACACACACACACACACACACACACACACACACACACACACACACACACACACACACGGAGCTCAGCCCCCATCTGAGGAGACAAAATGACTATTTAAAAATAACAGTGGTTGCATAAATTCAATTAGGGGGCTTTTGGTCACGGTGGAAGGCGAGCGCAGGGCAATTAAGCAGCCTGGGAGCAGCGAGCCAAGGCGACTGGTGGCTGGGAGCAGATGACGGGGGCAGCAGCGGGCGTCAGCGCCCTAATTGGCCGCAGCACATTAATCAAAAGTGAAAAGAAGCTTCCGTCCGTCGAGGACAGAGAGAGAGAGAGAGAGAGAGAGAGAGAGAGAGAGAGAGAGAGAGAGAGAGAGAGAGAGAAAGGGATGAGGAAAGGAAATAGAGACTGACCCAGGAGATGCTGAAGCGATGAAGGCAAGGTGTGATAATTGTGTTCAATTAGGCGTCTGATTGGCGCTGACAGGATCTGGGCACTGACAAGCGCAGCACAGATGAGAGCGATTAGCGACTGCTGGAACAAGCTGTCAGTCCTCACAGCCCGCTAACGCCACCAAACCCAGCGCATATGGCTCCCGCTGACCGGCCAAGATCACTAATATTCTCTAATACACTCATATTCTACACCGTCAACACCGTGCTCATCACACACACACACACACACATACACACACATTAGAGGTCGGCGATACCACTTATTTTATCTCGGCCTGATACAGAATATTTATCAAGCTTGTACGATCTGATACTTTCAAAGCCATCATTAGATTAGATCAGATTAGATTAGCATCTATCCAGAAGTGCATAAATTGTCTATATATAATAAAAAGCAATAAGGGTCTGGGGTTCATATGTACAGGGGTGAGAGTGATAAATGTACATAAGCTGCAGTAGGTATATGAATCACTCTCTCGCCCCTGTACATATGAACCCACACACCTTTAATGATATCATATGGATTCCAATGCACCGGATTTCTGACTTCTTACATAAAAAAACATTTATCATTCATTTAAAATTGTATATTTATACAACAAACAAGATACAATCCATCCCACAAACCACCTGACACACACATGATTCTCCTAATCTTCCTCCAGTCTTTTTTCTTTTTCTTTTTTAAAGACTGGAAGAAAAGGCATTTGGCACACGTCCTTATCCAGACCTTTCTCATACAACTAAGCAGATATAGGGTCAGGGGCCTTGCTCAGGGGCCCGGGAGTGGTGGCTGGTTGTGGCTTGGATTTGAACACACAACCTTCGAATCGAAAGTCCAATTGTTTCACTTTGTTAGATGATTAACCTTTTTCTGCTTTTTAAAGAACTCTTTTCGAAGGTACAGGTGATACAATACAGAACCTGCACCGCCGATATCGAATATCCCGATAGCAAAAATAGTGCTTAGTTAAAAATATCAACAAACAAACAAAAAACAAGCAGGATCAATTACAGTGCGATTTAGAACAGACGTGGCAACAATCTCTCAACCAATCAGAAAGCAGAAACAAAAAAAAAAAAATAAAAATTATTTGTAAAAAAGTTCAATTTTTCGTTTTTTCGAAAAAAAATAATCTTTTTTTTTGTCCCGATTTGTCGTATTTGTTGTTTATTTCTTACCGATTCGAATAAAATAGGGGCGTGGTTGTGGGCGTGTCTATAAGAAACCTGTTCTCATGGTATTATTTTTGTTTCTTTTTCTACATTTTTTTTTTTTTTTTTTTTTAAGAAAAATCATAAAAATAATCATTTCGGAAAAAAAAAAAAGATCAACCATTCCACATTAAACGCCTGCAGTACAGACCTTCTGTTAGTGTGTAAGGTCAAAGTGCGCGCGTGTGTGTGTGTGTGTGTGTGTGTGTGTGTGTGTGTGTGTGTGTGTGTGTGAACGAGAGACACGAGATGAGAAAACTGGAGAACTGGAAGTTAATGTGTCTTCTATTGGAGAGAGATTGCAGAGCTCATGGAGCACAATCCTCTTCTTCTCCGCTCCTGATATGCTCGAGTGACTGCGGGATGGATTCAGCCACCAGGAACAGGAGCTCTTACACACACACACACACACACACACACACACACACACACACACACACACACACACACACAGGCGTCACTTTTCAGAAATGAAACGGCACATTTTGCGATTCCGGATGAATGCTTTCCACATGGCTATGGTGAAAAGAGAGAAGGAGCGAGAGAGCGAGAGAGAGAAAGAGAGAGAGAGAGAGAGAGAGAGAGAGAGAGAGAGAGAGAGAGAGAGAGAGAGAGAGAGAGAGAGAGAGAGAGAGGATCCGAGGAGGAACCCGAGTGGTGGGGGTTTTGTTTGCTAAAGACAGCAGGGGGGCGTCCCGGTGAAAAATGTCAGGTCAAATTATTCTTGACAGTGTTAATATCTGCACCTCATCGCCATAATCACATGTAAATAAATAGTGAAATGGCTCTCAGCTGGAGGCGAGGAGCAGAGGGACGCTTCCAGATGAGCACCGTGGCCTACACACACACACACACACACAAACACACACACACACACACACACGCAGGAGTGAGCGCATCAATTTATCTTATCTACCCACA
Organism: Silurus lanzhouensis; assembly: GCA_039877035.1. Lineage (NCBI taxonomy): Eukaryota > Metazoa > Chordata > Actinopteri > Siluriformes > Siluridae > Silurus > Silurus lanzhouensis. Next base: position 642,587 of record JBCEWE010000202.1, read on the forward strand.
CTGTACGGCCAAAAGTATTGGGACACCCGACTTTTCCACCCGCATGTGGTTCTTCCTCAAACTGTTTCAACAAAGCTGAAGGCACACACCTGTAAACGTGTGTGTAGAATGAAATGTTGCCTTCGCTTAAACTAGGAGACCCAAACCTGTTCCAGCATCACAATACCCCTGTACACAAATCCATCTCCATGAAGATCTGCCTTCCATGGGTTGGATTTGGTGGAAGATCTCCTGGTATAAACCCTATTGCAGGATGAATGTGACGCTGACTGCACCCCAGACCTCCTCACCTTCTCACCATCTCACCCTCTCACCTACATCACTACCTGACTTTACTAACACCCTTATAGCTGAATGAATCTCCACAAAATCTAGTGGAACATCTTCTCAGTAGAGTGGAGGTTATTATAACATCAAACAGGAACTGAATGTGCTTAAAAGCACATATACATTTTACATGTAGTCTCAATAATATACTGTAACCAGCTGTACGTTTCCCTTTTCCTTTATTTTACTTTTTCTTCTGTACCTTCTCGCTCCTTGTACATGTAGATGAAGAAGAACCATGCACATTAACTAGATTTCAGTTTACAGTACTGTATTGTATTGTGTATATATATATATATATATATATATATATATATATATATATATATATACAGTATATATAGTGTATATAGTTTATATAGTATAGTACAGTATATATAGTATACACATTGTGCAAAGGTGCTCATCATGCTCCTTCCTCATCTATATGTACAATGTGCGAGAAGGTACAGAAGATACATATACCTCAGTCAGACATGAAACATTACACCTTCACCTCGGGCAGTTCGGAAAATCCTTACACAAAATTTCTTACACTTCTAACAGCATTACAATGTGGTGGTCAGGGGAGAGAATTCCCATTACATCACTGACTGATGAAACTCCAGAAAAACCCACAGAATGACCCAATATTTCCAACCAAACCCGATTGTGAAAATGTTGGATTCTATGACTTATGCGTCACTGTTTGGAACTAATGCACATACGTTTATCGGACTCAGTACGGTGGCTAGGAACAGTTTTCCATGTTTTCAGAAAAAAAAATGCTGAGTAAATGTATATTGGATCGTTCACACATTAAGGGGGCGTGGCCTAGAAAACTGGATCAGTATAGTATATGGAAAAAAGTGTAAAACAACATGAAAAAAATTAGTGTGTGTGTGTGTGTGTGTGTGTGTGTGTGTGTGTGTATAATAAGTGGAATTAGTTAATTGGAAGTGTTGCAATTCAATTCATGTTTATTTGTATTGCGCTTTTAACACTAAACGTTGTCTCCGAGCAGCTTTACACAGATAATGTGGAGATAAAAATGAATAAGATGTTCTTTATAAAAATACATTTGTCCCTGCCGGTGTCGACTGTGGCATGAAAAAACTTCCTGAGATTGAATAAGGAAGAAACCTTTAGAGGAACCAGAATCGAGAGGGAAACTCATCCTCATCTGGGTGGACAAACACCCTGTGTGAGTGTGTATATATTTTGGCTCTGACAGTTTCTCAGCCTCAGCTACATCACTCCAGTTTAGTTTACTCGTCCTGTGTGCTTGATATCTGACCCTGTCCATGTCCAGTCATGTGCATTAAAATACATTTGTTTAATGTTATAATATTCACAGAATAATTTGTAATTCTATTGAACACTATACTGATCCCTGAAATCCCCTGAAATCCTCATCAACCCTCTTTCATTTGTGAGTTTTATGGGTATCTGAAGGCACCCATATTAGATATCCAAGGGGAAAAAACCTCTGAGGGTTTTGGGGGATTTCTGCCCCAGTGGGGCGCCGGTGGGCATTAGAGAGTGTGTGTGTGTGTGTGTGTGTGTGTGTGTGTGTGTGTGTGTGTGTGTGTGTGTAAGCGAGTCCGACCCTGTCGCGGTATTAATCACATCCACGCACCTGTCACACTGGCATGTGGAACTAACAGGAAGCATGTTGGAGAAAGTGACGACGCCCGAACGGCTGCAGTGAGCAGCAGGTTCACCCACGACCCCATGACCTCCTGACCCACTCAACCTGTAGATCTGAGGGACAAAAGCCAAGCCTGGATGGAGGTGTCTAAATACCATCACACACACACACACACACACACACACACACACACACACACACACACACACACACACACACACACACACACACACACACACACAATCTCCTAGGATTTGGCTAAATGTATGTCTGCGTGTTTCTGGGGGAGAAATGCAAAAATCACATTCCTTTAAATTCACCAGAAACAGCGACTCATTCTCTACATCTTTCTTTTTTCTTTTTTTCTTTTTCTCTGTCTTTCTCTTACTCTATTTCCCACCAGACAAACAAACAGACTGGAATTTAATTGCATTTTATTGTCTTCAATCTACTGTTATATCATGGGACATGGTAAGAGCGAGTGAGTGTGAGAAAGAGAGATACTGAGAGATCCAAGGAGAGAGAGAGACTAACAAAAAGATGGAGAGACAAAAAAAGAGAAAGAAAAACAGAGAGGGAGATGGAGAGAGATGAACGAACATAAACAAATATAAACATAAAGACAGAGAGAGAGAAAGAAACAGAAAACGAGAGAAAACAGGACACAGAAAGAGTCAGACAGACAGACAGACAGACAGACAGACAGACAGACAGATAGATAGACAGACAGACAGACAGACAGATAGATAGTGTGTGCAATTGCACCTGAAGAATCCACTACACGTGTATGAAAAACGTAACCTTTGCACCACTTTCCCGTAAATGGGACTCCAGATGACCTTTTTAACCTTCCAGATTTTTACAGATTGTAAATCAGAACATTTCCAGATCCGAACCTCAGGTTTCCTCTTCGAGTTTTCATTTCCAGCTTCGTTCTCATCTTCAGCAAATCCCCTGACCTCCTGTCTCTCCGAATAAACTATCAAATAGATTTTGGAGAAATCAGAAGAACCCCCAGCAGAACCGACCCCTGGGGGGTAAAAGTTTTGGCGCCTCTGGTTCATTTGGAAAAACCCCAACAAATTTCCTGGCAGAGGATTTTCCTTCTCAAGCCTCTTATGTGTCTTTTCCCACCAAAAACAGAACCAGGATCAGATTTAATGTAATTATTAAAATAAAAACACCCCTCTGTTAGCGCACACACACACACACACACACACACACACACACACACACACACACACACACACACACACACACAGACACACACACGAGAAGTGTGTACAGGGTGGTATAAATACAGATATGCGCTTTGAGAGCAGGCCAGCTGACACCGTGCCCAAGCTGCAGCTTATAATAATGCCCAAGTGTGTGTGTGTGTGTGTGTGTGTGTGTGTGTGTGTGTGTGTGTGTGTCCTCATTTATATGCAGGAGAAACAGAGGTCTTGTTGAAAGTTAGTGAGAACCCTGTGAGACGGAAGCAGGGAGAATGCGAGCTCATTAGACGAGTGTTCTTTTCAGCACGTGGCTGCAGTGTAGACGAGGACGAGGACGAGGTTTCAGACGGAGAGACGGAGCGTCTTACGTCCCTTATCTCAGTCAGACAGTTGTGGAGAGCTGGAGAGCGGCGGTGGTGAGAGCAGCTAGAGAATGAGCAGGCTGAGCGGGCACACACACACACACACAGGCCCGGGGACACGGATCAAAGAGTATGAGGAGTGTAAGGAGTGTGTGCATGGAGTCTTCTTCATGTTCGCTCTCCACCCTGCCTCGCTCACACGTCCAGAATTCCTCTCGCCTCTGAGATCCTCGAGGTGTTGGTGAAGGGACTACAGACCTGTTGATTGATGCTGATGTTGAGGATGGAAACTGAAAGGCCGCAACTGACGCCTAAATAGTTGAATTGGCTCGTCATCTTCGTATAGTTTCATATGGTATTGTATCGTTTTATATTGTATCGTATCGCATAGTCATATTGTATTGCATTTGTCATATCGTATCATTTCATACAGTTTTATATTGTACTGTATTTTTCATATCGTATCGTATAGTGTCATATTGTAATACATCATTTCGTATCATCTTGTACAGTTTCCTATGTCATATGGCATCGTTTTATAATGTATTGTATCATATCACATATTGTATCGATTATAGATCACATTGTATCATATTGTATCATATTGCATAATGAAATTTTATATTGTATTATTGCTTTTGAATCTTTTTATACGCCATTAGTTTCAATTAATGTAACAATTTCTACAGGTTTGTAATAATTGCTAAACATATCTTCTTGAAATTACACCTTCGTCTTCACTGCAAGTAAGAGACTTGCGAATCTCCACACGTCCACACAAAGAGAAATGTCTTCTACTGCAAAGAAGGAAGGTTAAATAAAATTCTTGCTATTTTTCTGATCTGTGCTTTCCCTATTGACCCGTGGCCATTTTCTTCCTTCCAACACCTGCTGTGCTCCAAAATGAAAAAAAAAAAAACCCTCTGACTCGGTCAGGCACGGCTTAATGGATCTCATTTTGACATGGCGATGCTCTCCGAGTTCCACCTCCTGACTTCCTGCGAGTGGTAGCGAGGACGAGCGCCAGCCACCGAGCGGCGATGAGTTTTCTGCCCGGTCCGTAATGAGAAAATGTAGTGTGTCTGTGTGGGTTATGGGATTGCAAAGGTGACTGCGATGCCTGTCCTGAGATCAGCAGGGATCCATTACCACGGAGCACTCGGTCACCGTAACCCATTTGCCAGGAATGACAACATTTTGTCCATTTTTTTTTTTACCAGCCATGAGCAGAAATGGCTTGTCTCCACCAAACATATGTTCAATAAAGCACTGGTTTACATGCAGGAAAAGAGAAGATCTTTTTTTTAAAGGAGTGAACTATGGGTTAAAGCTTCTAGCGTAACATAGGTCCTCACACTCTTTCTGATTTATGCCTCCAATTCATTCAAATAAACTACAAACCCTGACTTCTTTAAACATGTACACAACGTGGCTAAAAGTTTGTAGACACCTGAGCATAAGATTGCTATTTGCTTCTTCCTGAACATCTAATTCCACCTTCAGTCCCCATTTCCTGTAATAATGATCTCTACTCTTCTGGGAAGATGTTCCACTAGATTTGTGTGGAGATTCATTCATCCACAAGGCTGTTAGTAAAGTCAGGTGCTGATGTAGGTGAGGTGAGGAGGCCTGGACTCCACATTCATCACAAATAGGGTTGGAGCTCTTTAGCAGGAGATCTTCCATTCATCAGGAGCATGCGATTAGACTTGTGCTCTCTCCACGGGTTCTCATTTATTGCTCTTGATGTTCTCACGTCAGAGTGGTGAGGAACAGTAAATTCTTATGCACTGTAGTGAAGTAAAGAATAACATCTGACACGTTCACATGGAGTGAAGAAAACGTTTCTTGGTAAAGTACATATGACTTTGTCATTGTTTTGTTTTTTCTTCACAGTATTTCAGTTTTTTCTAAATGAAGTCTCCTGTGATATGACAGTGAGAGATATTTTCTGCTGGGAGAAGCTTCACCACAAACAGTCCTTTATTATGAAAAAACACTGCTGGAATGGCAGGCATCTTCTCGCCATCTTCAAGTCTTTGCCCAGATTGAGCTCTGCAGTTGTGTAGGAAGCTGAAAGAGATCCCCAGCGTCAGGGCGGATATGGAGATGTGGAGAAGTGGAGATGTGGAGCTGAGTGCTAAGTGACTGCAGCAGATGCTGGTGTGCAGTAGGGATTCCTGGGTTCGCTCCGAGGGTTTCGTGTGAAAGTGCTGGCAGCTTCAGAGCACAGACTTTGAGCTGAGCCTGAACTCTGGTCTTGCTGTCAGGATGGACATATATCTCCAGCCCAACCAAAGTCTAATGGCTCTACCACATGGCTAAGATATTTAGCCGCTCCTTCTCGTCCTCTTCCTCACACCTCTTAACAGTTTTCAAAGATGCAATGGCAGAAAAGCTGATTGGTTTAATACTACAGAATTCTCATGGAGAATTACAGGAGCTCACACAGGGGCAGGTTTATGACTTTAACCCCATACTGTAACCCCAAAAGTATTAGGACATCTGACTTTTCCAGCCACCTCTGGATGCAAAAACAGAAAAATTTCATTCACTTGTACTACGAGACCCAAACTTGCTCCAGCATGATATTTGTGCACAAAGCCAGCTTCATGAAGATCTGCTTTCCATTCGTTGTATTTGGTGGAAGATCTCCTGCTATAGAGCTCCAACCCTATTGAACGTGGATGAATGTAAACGCTGACTGCAATCCAGGCCTCAAAATCTAGTTGAACATCTTCCCAGAGGAATGGAGCTGATTATAATGGTAAACGGATATCTTTCAGGTGATTTTTATTTTTTATTTTTGTGTTGTATCTGTGATGAACAATTAATTGTGCAACAAAAATACAAAATATGTGCAATACCACTTTTCATTTATTTATTTATTTAATAAAAAATGGGCAATACCATACTTTTGTTTGTCCTTTTTAAAATTATTTTATTTCTTTTTATTTAATTTATCCTTAATACTAATGTGCAACTTGAAGCTTCTGTCACCAAAACAAATTCCTTATAAGTAAAAAAAAAAAAATTCTGATTCTGATTCTAATGTTTATTTTATTTATTTAATAAATTTTTTTCCAATAATTTTTATGCTTGGAAAGCACTTTGCCTTGCAACTTTTAAAGGCTCTATATAAAAATAAAGATTATTATTATTTTCTTTTGAATTAATTAAAACATTTTCAGTAACAATTTAAAACCTGTAGGCACTTGATTTCTTTTTTTAATTAATTTCTAATTTCTTTTTTAATCCAGAAAGCTGAATTCCTAATCCATAGCATTAACCAGGAAAAATGTATTATGTAGTGCTGAGAGGAACTCGGATGCCTGGGTATAAAAAAGTGTGAGAATGTGAATGTGTGTGTGTGTGTGTGTGTGTGTGTGTGTGTGTGTGTGTGTGTGTGTGTGTGTGTGTGTGTGTGTGTGTGTGTGTATGAGAGAGAGAGAGAGAGATCTGTAGCATTTACTCAGGTTGAGCACAAGCGCATTAGTGCTTAAAACCTCTGTGCTATGATTAAGAATCACACACACGGCGAAGAGCCTGTGTTATCCTTCTGCAACGGAAAAGCTCTTTTTTGTCATCAAATCCTTCATTCCTTCTTCTCAGGAAGGAGAGAGAGAGAGAGAGAGAGAGAGAGAGAGAGAGAGAGAGAGAGAGAGAGAGAGAGAGAAAGAGAGAGAGAGAGCTAATACCACAAAATGTTCTCCAATCTGCTTTGAGAAAAAAAAAGAACGAGAAAAAAAACCCCTCTGAATAAAACGTGTGAATGAGGGTAATTGTGGACAAATGTAGCATTGAAATTCATTTTCAACTCTTTAAACACCATTTCAATCGTATTTTCTGCTTGTTAGCTACATCCTGTTGGTGAGGGTCAGTCAGACTGGCCAGTATTGATGGGTAATTGTGTATAATTCACTCTTCGTTTGCGTCAATACGCATCGTTTTTTCATTGCTCTGTCCGTCCAGATGTTCGTTCGTAACACTGATGATCCACAGCTGGGCGTGATCAACCACGCAGACACACAGCAAAGTGTGTAGTGTATGTAATGACACAATTAGGACACACAAACATCAAATCCCATTCAGTTCTTCTCTAAAACGGAAAATGCTTCAAGAACATATCATGTTACTACAACCACCCCTGAGACATTAACAATGTTTCCAGGAACCTATCCATTTATCCATTCATCCATCCATCCATTGACTCACCCATCCATCCATCCATCCATCCATCCATCCATCACCCACTTATCCATCCATCCATCCATCCATCTATCCATCCATCTATCCATCCATCCATCCATCCATCCATCCATCTATCCATCCATCCATCTATCCATCCATCCTTTCCAGCAGGTTTTCAAGCCAAGACAAAAAACAGCTTATTATTTATGGGAAACCACAACACATGAACATCTTATTGGAGACTCCAAATCCAAAAAAAAGTACAAAAACCATAATCCTTACAGAAAACCTCACCACACTGAGGATCACATTAAAGCGTCCATTGTACTTTATCAGAATGATTCATATCAACCTGCTGCACTTCTCTCAGAGCTGCACCTCCTGGTCAACACCTTCTGACCAATCAGAATGTTGTAGAGTGTAGATTGTATAAAATTAAGACATGATGTTCAGGACCCTTTTGGTGAAACACTTTGGCAACCGGTTTATACTAATGGAGAAGAAATTCTTTAAAGGTGCAGTATGTTAATTTTTTTAAGTGTTTCTACACCTGTAATAACTTTTAAAAGATATCGTAAAAAAAATACATCTCACGCTAATCACACGCTACGGTCATAGAATAGATCTTACTAGTTGCTTCATTCCAGGATTCGGTTTGACAATTTTTTAGGCCCATAAAATAAAAAATGTACCCTCATTTTCTTCACAAAATGCAAGTTTTATGAAGTCCATAAGATGAAAAAAGGCCAGTTAATGTTTTATTCCAATTGCAGTTCAAATCTCAGACAGCAGAGGGCTGTAAATATTACACACTGCCCCTTTAACATTCCTGAAGATCATGATAAAGTTGTTTCTAACCTGAGGGGAAAGCCCGTTGCTGACCGGGTTCATGTGGTTGCTCGGAGCTGAGGGATTCATGAAGGTGTCCGAGTAGCTGGAGAAGGTGTGGCGATTAGACGAGAGGCCGTAGGCGGAGCCAGTGTCGGCTGAGAGCCCCCCCTGGTGCATGGAGGAGGGTGGGAGTGGCTGGGGTCGATGCAGTGTGCTACTTCCATCTACAATGCAAACGCACACAGCATTAGAACTGTCAATCAAAGCTACGGATTCATTATCCAGCATGTGATTGGTTCTTACCCTGTGAGAGGGTGGTGCTAGGATAGGTGGTCTCAGGAAGCTGATAGGCTGGTAGGGTGGGCATTCCGGTAGGAGGAAACCCTCCAGGTAACAGGTGATTAAACGCTGCTAGCTGATTGGCTCCTGCTTGTTTGCGCCATCTGGCTCTTCGGTTACTAAACCACACCTGGTGGGAGAAAAACAGGAAGTTTGTGAAATACAAAACGAGGTGAATAGTAACGAACTGTGTGAAAACAGCGAGCAACCTGCGGCTGAGGTCTTCACACGCTCGATCCTCTGAGCTGCTTTGCTGCTCATAACATTAGACACAGTGAGAAATCAATCCTAATGTTCATTCTGTCCAGAATTAATAACGCAAATATTTATTTTTAACAGACATGAACACACACACAGTGGGGAAGACTGCGAGTGTGTCCCTGTGGAGAAGTGTGTGTGTATGTGTGTGTGTGTGTGTGTGTGTGTGTGTGTGTGTGTGTGTGTGTGTGTGTGTGTGTGTGTGTGTGTGTTTTGTTACTCTGTTGTTCCTGCAAAGTGACTAAAGCTGTGCTCAAAACAAAACTCCCTGATATGATCAGCAGATCAGCTGCAGAACACACACTTCCACAACACACACATCTCACCTGCACAAACCCTGAGCTGGAGCTCACATTCCACAACTAACAAACAAACAAACAAACAAACAAACAAACAAACAAACAAACACAATTACAGATAGATAGATAGATAGATAGATAGATAGATAGATAGATAGATAGATAGATAGATAGATAGATAGATAGATAGATAGATAGATAGATAGATAGATGTATAAAGTAAAGGATAGATGGATATATTTAGAGACAGAAAAAGAAAGTAAGAAAGAAAGAAAGAAAGACAGAAAGACAGAAAGAAAGAAAGAAAGAAAGAAAGAAAGAAAGAAAGAAAGAAAGAAAGAAAGAAAGAATTAAACAACCAAACAAACAAATAAACAAACAAACAAACAGACAAAAAAACAGACAAAATGGAGAGGAAAAAAGGTTAATGATACAAAAAGAAAGAAAGAAAGAAAGAAAGAAAGAAAGAAAGAAAGAAAGAAAGAAAGAAAGAAAGAAAGAAAGAAAGAATTAAACAACCAAACAAACAAACAGACAAAAAAATAGACAAAAAAACAGACAAAATGGAGAGGAAAAAAGGTTAATGATACAAAAAGAAAGAAAGAAAGAAAGAAAGAAAGAAAGAAAGAAAGAAAGAAAGAAAGAAAGAAAGAAAGAAAGCTTTGTGAGTAAATCATCATCTCCCTCAGAAGCGGCTGATGGTAAATTTACAGATGGTAAAAAAAGTCTTCTGCTTCACGTGAATCTAATTGGAGGAGGTGAAAAGGCGGGGCCTGTATATTGGGCCCCGGCTGCGTTTGGTCGGGGCGAGGCCAGGGCCCCGTGTGCGCCGAAGGTTGAACGACATTGATCTATGCATCGAACTGACAATTCATCCGCGCTTAATACACTGTCAGCACAGTTCATCTACTGTTGTGTTTGGAACGGCCCGGTCCATTGTTCAGCAGGATGAAAGCACGGGACAAAGAACTCTCAATACAGTGGACCGAACACTGGCCACAAAGAGGGGGGCGTCCCTTTTTAAACAGCCCTTTAAGAGTTCCACTTTCATGGTATGCACACAAGGACACACTCTATTCGGAGGCACTGGAAGCGCAGACACACTCGACAAAACACACATGCACAGACACACACCCCTTTCTTGCCCACCCCTCCCCCACCCCCCTTTTCCCAAAGTGGTATTTATATTGTCTGTGTGCAAAACTGTCAGGTTGCTAGCAGCTAGCGTCTCATTCAAATCGGCTTCAATGGATCTTTAGCGTTTGATTCGACCAAAGATGACTCTTACCCATCTGTCAAGTGTTCGCTCTAAACCCCCTTTTTTTTTCTTTAGTCTTTAGTCGCAGAAAGCGACGCCCACCCCTCCCCCAACTTTCAGACTATAAAGCATCCGAGGGGGCCCTTTAACTAGGACCTGAGCAGTAATCCACGCCGCTCCGGCAGGGAAAAAAACAGCAAAAAGTCGCCCTCATGTCATCCGCAGGCTCCATTAAAGAGCTCTGGAGCTTAAGTAGGAGCAGGAACGAGTGCCAAGACTTAAACCGATCTCCTACTGAGGTTGGATAAACAGGTCTCATCGCCCGGGGACATGAAAACTGGGATACACCACTTCCTTCACTTAAATAGCAGCAAGGTCACATGACCTATGATCCCGGGACCCTACTTTTGACCCTGTGGGTCTTTCAACTCCACAGCAATTGTCTGCCTTTTTCATCCAACACAGTGTGAAGTCATGACTGTGAGGTTGAATCCTTAAGAAGAAGATTTTTTAAGGATTCTGTAGATCCTGCACTAGATGTCGAAAATCCTAAGGTACATGGTGAGGTACTGGAATTTCGATCTTCATCTCCCTTCAAAAAAACACAAATGCAGAATAACTAAAAACCTCTAAACATGTCTGTGTTCGTTCATGTGTGTGTGTGTGAATTCCATCTGGGTCCAGGCCACACCAGCTGCATTTCTCAGCTGGATTTAAGGCTCTGGAACCTGATCACAAAGTCACCTTGGACAGTCCCAGTTTTCTCTCTCCACTCCACAATCCAGTCTAATTCCTCCACAGAGACCCTTCTCATCCTTCATAAGCATTTCTTGTCTACTGAGACCGATGATTCGGTGCTTTATGAAGGACAACACATTCTGAGACATGTAAAAAACAAATTGTGGAAATTTTGGAACTAGGAGTTTTTGACCCTTGGGTGTGGGCAGTTGTTTGGAACCAGTGTGAGCTCATTTTTGAACCCCTTACCATTAAATATAACGGAGTAGTGAAGTGGTGCTCAACGAGCGTTCACTTTTTTATAAGAATGGTGATAATGTGAGTGGTGCACAAAGGGAATTTCCAGTTTGGACGTCATCATGAGTGCATCCACTGCATTTAGAAGAAACAGCTTGAACATGGTGCTGTGGAAGCGAGCGGCGAGGGCTCCTCACGATGGCAGCTCGATATTCAGCCTCAATATTCCCTCCTGTGTGGGCGTTTAACACCAAAGTTCTCTTTGTGCAGCACTCACACTGGCACCATTATAGAAAGGGGTTCAAAATGAGCTCGCACATGTTCAAAACAATTGATACCCCAGGGTCGAAAACTCCTCCAAAATTTCTCCTTTCCCTGCACCACCCTGTATCTAAATCTCTCTCATACTCATTTGCTAATATAGAAGTCAATAACGTGTTCATCATTCAACTCGCTGACTTACATACAGAAACACCCACAAAATGGCTTTTAATAAAACAATGGCGACTAAACAGAACATTATGCATTACATTTTCCAATAATGCAGCTCAGCCAGTGTAGCGCATCATGACCTGAGTAGTGATGGGAAGATCGGATTTTTATAGAAACTTGTTCATTTGATCAGAAATTAAATAAAATGTTATCAATAATCAGATCCACAAACACGTGTACATACGCCAACCTTGACTGTGGTTCCAATAATAAAGAGCTTCACTTCTCATATCTTCTGGATCGTTATTTTGTCATGTGACTCTCATTATTATTGTAACAACAATGTCAAGATTCATAAAAAAAAACTATACAATCTATTGCATTGTGCAGCGTCTATAAGAGTCATGTGACAAAAGAATGAACGACACGGACCAGAGGACTCATGAGATGAACTACTAAATCCTGGTTCCTAGATTTTGTGATGTTTTGCTCATGTGCGTCCAGTAGAAAATGGACGAATTACTTTTTGAGACGACTCGTTCTTCTAAATCACATTAAAGACTCGTTCGAAAGGAACAAATCGTTCATGATCCATCACTAGACCACAGTTAGCTTGATCATTTTTCTTGCTACCTGACTTTGTGTACCATCTGTATATTGTGTGTTGTGCCATGTGACATGCAAAGCCAATCAGCAATCAGAACTGTTGCTAGCCCCATCCTTATAAACCATTCAGTCCTCTTGGCGGCCATCTTGAAAAGGTTTGGGAAGCCGTTCAGCTGGAATAATTTCTTCCTCTTTCAAATTTCTGGTGGCTTCAGGTTTTGTGTTCCTGTTCCTGCTGCGTGCACACGTACTGTTATAAGCAAAGCGGCACTATGTTAATTAACGGCGCTGCGAGTGCGAAACGCAGGGAGGATGCAGAGGGATTAGCGTGATAAGTATCAGAGAATACAGAGCGAATGAAAGCGAGTCATTTAAATTGCAATAATAGGAAACTGTTCGAAACATTCTCACGGATGCGCTGCAACAAATTTGCTCATCTGCAATCTGCACCAAATCCTTTTTATTCTTTTATAGAACATAAGCTCAGACTCGGAGGAGCGAGGGGCTTGTCTGTCGGGCTGGGTGGGATTTCTGCACAAAACTTACTCTAATAAATCCTGGATCGCCTCTCAATACGGCTATTACAGCGGATCATGCTAACGCTGAATTTCTTATTTTTCCACAGCGTTCACGAGGTCTGGTACAAGCAACAAAATAAAGTCCTCTCTCTAAGCGAGCTGCTAGCATAAAGACAGATGCTAACCACGTCTTGCCAAATTGATTTGTACGGCTTGTAAAAAAGGCGTTGCTTATAGCTTATTAGATTCTACCTTGAATAGCGTCATGCGCCATGTTCATTAAGTCTGATAAGAGACTCTGTGTGAACACGTAAAATATAAATATATATACGTCAATTAAAAGAAAAAAAGGTTGGTGGAAGAAAAACTTTTTCACTCTTGTTTGTGTTTCCTATTGAATGTCGAACCTGGCAAAGCTAGAGCAACAAGCATCTCTCTCTCATCTCCCTTCTTCTGGCTCTCTGGGAAGCGAGAACCTGGCTGTTAGATCTCCAGCTCAGCACAAGACCGGAGAGTCCGTCACGCCAGCATGGAACTGATACGGATCCGATCCCGCAATCTATCAACCGGGATGATAAAACTAAACCAGGGGCTTGTGATGAAGACGGATGGGGTGAGGAGCCTCGTGGGAGAGGTCTGGAAGAGGATCTGACTCTGGAGATTGTGCTCGAGGGTAATCTCAGACGTCAGATCTCATCGCTTTTTAACATTTAAGCAGAGCTGTTCGACAGCTCCAAAGTCATGGGACATGAAGAACAAAGAGTTTTGTCTTGTTTGGGGAAGGTGTATTAGTGTGTGTCTGCGTGCTAGCTGCCACAGCGCCACTCAAATTGATTTTTATTACAATTCCTTATGTTGATCGTTATTCCGCATATTTTGTGATGTGATATGTACAACTGTCACTAATAATATAAAACCACTTTGTCAGGCAAGTTTCCCATATTCATAGTTGTGTTTTGTAAGTGCTTTGGTATTTTTTCTGGTCTATCCTATAATAATAATAATAATAATAATAATAATAATAATTAAAAAAATAAATAAATAAAATAAATAATAATAATAATAATAATAATGATGATGATAATAATAATAATAATTTAAAAAAAATAATAAATAATAATAATAATAATAATAATAAAGTAATAAAATAAAAATATAGAAATATATATTGTATATGTATCTATATATCTATAGGTTAGATGTGTTTTTTTCTTTTATTGTTTTTTTTGTAAATTATTATTATTGTAAAAAAAACAGCTTGTCATTCAAAAAAATGGTCCGGTTATCAAGAAAATAAATCTCATTATTTTAAGAAAAAATCTCATTATTATTATTTTTTTTTTACTTGTGTGAAGTTTTATGCACAATTATTACCAGTCGTATACACTGGATTTAAATCCATAATAACAAGCTGCTTTTCTCCTAATAACCTGATTTTCTCGAATAATTCCGAGATACATTTCATGGAATAACGAGATGCTGATGGATATTTTCTTTCTCATGGCAGTTGTGAGATTTTGCTGAATCATCGGTTGCTTGTTTATTATTGAACACCTCATTTTCTCAGTCTCGAACGTGATATAATAAAACGACTTCCACAAAACTGCTGTTGTTCACCGTGTGCTTGAGAAAAGACGATGAAGAGAACAGCAGCTTGGAGCAGATGAAGAAGAAGTTGGTGAGGAACCCTGTCCTGTCCCCTGTCCCACACCACGACCCTCAACTTTAGTCTCACTAAACTGCCATTTGATGGATGGGTTTCCACAGCTGTCTACGAGCAGGTCAACAGCGCTGCCAAAGGCCTGTCTATTATCCTCCATACCCTACAGAGAGCCAAAAAAATTATAAATGCTCTTGCATTTACCAAGAGTTTTTATAGATTAATCTGGGCCACTTTAGGAAGAAGGTCTCCGGTAGTTTTTTTTTTTACTGAGAACAGTCAACTCCTGCTTGGGATTTTTCTGTAACTCTGTAATTCTCTACTCAAAGATCGTCCAGAAGCGGCTTTTTCCTTCTCATTCCTTTTGAATTCCGTCCAATAAAGCAGCTGAAATGAAGCGCCTGTGATCATTCCAGCAGATCTGCGCAGATAGACTGAATCTAATCCAGTGACAAAAACCACACATGACATGAGGAAGAGAAACAAATACAGGATGTCCACAAATTCCCCCATAGTCCACTCTCAGGCTCTTCCCCCAGGCCACTGTCTGAACAACACTCAAGACCTCTGGCGATTATTTACTCTGGTTAACTACAGTCACTTTCTGTGACTGACCTTTTTAAGGTAATTGAGTTTGAAATGACCTTTGGAGATTTTCAAAGTGTTTCAAAAATAGATCAGGAGGAGAAAACTTCATTAACAAATTTTATCCGTCGACACAAATTCCTCAGCTCTTCACATGACATCCTGTAAGCGGCATTATTCTCCAAGACCAGGATGGCACAAAAAGAATGCTTTTCAAAACGTGTACAGTTTTTTTAATTCTGAAACTCCTGAATCCAGAACACTTTCTAAGTGAGGATTAATACGGACATTGAATGGACATTTGGTGTTGATGAGAACGGGTTCGCTTTGGAATCTGGTCCCCCTCAATGTTTATTCCTCATAAAGTCCCAGGGAGTTTTTTCCATGCCACAGTCACCACTGGTTTATCTCTAAAAAATCTGCTTTGAGACAATGTTCACTGTTAAAAACAATCTATAAATAAATATGAAACCAACCTTCTAAACACCTCAACATCTCTGCATCATAGTGTTGTTTAGAGAATATAAATATGTGGTGATTCAGAGCTAGGTGAGTGTTTATACGGGTGTAAAACTTAATACCCAGTGTTGGATTACAAGTGTTTATAAGCAGCATATTCATTTAAACTGACCTGACAAGCGCAAAACTACCTGCGTGTTCAACGCATTGCATACACACCTGAACTTCCAGCCAATCACAATCCACTATTCACACCTGAACTCCTTCCAGCCAATCACAATCCACTATTTACACCTGAACTCCTTCCAGCCAATCACAATCCACTATTCACACCTGAACTCCTTCCAGCCAATCACAATCCACTATTCACAACTGAACTCCTTCCAGCCAATCACAATCCACTATTCACACCTGAACTCCTTCCAGCCAATCACAATCCACTATTCACACCTGAACTCCTTCCAGCCAATCACAATCCACTATTCACACCTGAACTCCTTCCAGCCAATCACAATCCACTATTCACACCTGAACTCCTTCCAGCCAATCACAATCCACTATTCACAACTGAACTCCTTCCAGCCAATCACAATCCACTATTCACACCTGAACTCCTTCCAGCCAATCACAATCCACTATTCACACCTGAACTCCTTCCAGCCAATCACAATCCACTATTCACACCTGAACTCCTTCCAGCCAATCACAATCCACTGTTCACACCTAAACTCCCTCCAGCCAATCACAATCCACTATTCACACCTGAGCTCCTTCCAGCCAATCACAATCCACTATTTACACCTGAACTCCTTCCAGCCAATCACAATACACTATTCACACCTGAACTCCTTCCAGCCAATCACAATCCACTATTCACACCTGAACTCCTTCCAGCCAATCACAATCCACTATTTACACCTGAACTCCTTCCAGCCAATCACAATCCACTATTCCAGACTGCAGAAAATCTGTGTTTAAATAGTGTATTTCTGTTTCCTCCAGTAACTCCAACTCTCAGGAACAAAGTTGTCCATGTGATTTTTTTTCACGCTCAGTCATGCACAGTTTTATTTACTGCATCGGCACTTTGGTCAGATCAGAACAGATGTCCCGGAAAAATCCACCATCGATGTACAGAACCTCTGTCCCCTGAGCTCCTATTTGTCTAGAAGCGCATCTTAAAGTGTCAAATCAAGTGAAAAACAGGCGTAGGATAATTCGTCCTCCCACCAGTGAAGAGGTGAGTGTGTAGTGTGTGTAGTGAGTGTGTAGTGTGTGTAGTGAGTGTGTAGTGTGTGTAGTGAGTGTGTAGTGTGTGTAGTGAGTGTGTAGTGTGTGTAGTGAGTGTGTAGTGTGTGTAGTGAGTGTGTAGTGTGTACACTCGTCAGACATATGTGAAATGTGTTAGTGCGCTTTTCCTTCATCGTGAGTGAGGGTCCACCAATGGCAAAGAAAGCGAGGGATAAAGGAAAGATCCGGTCGTTTTATTCTTTTTTCTTCTTTATAAGCTTTTGATTGATGAATGTTGTTGTAGGGGGGACAGGAGTCTCCAGGGAGTTTGAGCGATCTCTGATACGTAGCCGGGGTTTACAAGCGGCCCGCCGTCTTTTAAGTTGCTACGAGGAGAAATGGAAAGCCTCGAGCAGAGATGAGAACTCATCAGGAATGTGTTTTGTCTCACTTTTCTCGTCTTGTCTACCCCCCCACCCCCACCCTTTTACTCATCGTCTCAGAGACAACAGCTGCTGCTATAACTCTACTGTATTCGCTTTTTTTTTTTTTGCTCCTCCATAAAATCCACAGGGTGGCAAAAGTGCTGTCAAAAAAACATCTCAGCCAGTGAGGGGGACGATAATAAATGGGTTTGAATATGCTTCATGACTGCTCTGAGTTTTCCGACAGCTCTGGACATCGGAAAATGGAATTCCCATTGGGGTGAAGCATCTAGGCAAACATTTTGGTGAGGATCTCTGAGTTCGTTCATCAGGGGGAGAATTTGGGGAAGATCTCTGGGATGAGAAAATGGTCAATGGAGCCCCAAACAGAGCTTCATACATGACTGAAAAAGAACGACTGTTGGGTTGCGGAGGAACCTTTTGGCTTTTTTCTTGTTTCATAAAGAACCTTTTATTAACTTTTTCTTTTATTTATTTATTTATTTATTTTAATAGATGCCCTGATCCAGTTGATATTTTTAAAATAAAACCTATATATAATTCATATTTCGAATAAAATGTACAAAAAATGTATATTAAAAGTTTTTGCAGGTGTTGCAAATAAAATATTTTGCCCTTCCAATAATTAGCATACAATTTGAATTAATTAAACTGTCACACAATTAATTTCTTCCAACCTTATTCAGTCTATTTAAACCAATTTTTATGAAATTGTATATGAAAAATTGATGAAAGTTTGTAGACACCTGACCATAAGATTGGTTTGTGCTTCTATATAAACTTTCTATTCCACATTTAGTCCTAATTTGCTCCTAAAATAAATTCCACTCTTCTGGGCTTCTTGTGCACAGGGACATTTTCATGCTGGAACAGGTTTGGGTCTCCAAGTTCAAGTGAAGGAAAACTTTCTACAGCATCCAAAGACTTCGCAAAGACCTCCAATTCTTTGCTAATATCGTGGTGAAGAATCACATATGGGTGGAAAAGTCGGGTGTCCCAATACTTTTGTCTATATAATGTATATTATGGACTGTTGAAGCCACTCAAGAGAGCAGGTGGGAAAAAAACCAAAGGATTGAAATAAAAATCAAACACGTTTATGAAGCGAGAAAAGAAGAAGAACAGAAAAAGAATGATTTTGTCTTTTTATAAAAAAAATAAAAAAAATGAGTGTAGTTTATTTTCTTCAGCAATCTGAGAAAACTTGTGAAATCGAATTATTTCTGAATTGGGAGTTTACATGCGTATGATCTGGAACCTGCAGATTTGTACATGTATGCGTGAAACGCGCGTGTGTGTGTGTGTGTGTGTGTGTGTGTGTGTGTGTGTGTGTGTGTGTGTGTCTGACCTGTACTCGAGCCTCAGTGAGTTTGGTTCTCTGTGCGAGCTCCTCTCGGGTGTAGATATCAGGGTAGTGTGTCCTCTCGAAGGCTTTCTCCAGCTCCTCCAGCTGCTCGGCGGTAAACGTGGTGCGACTGCGTCTCTGTTTCCTCTTCAGAGGCAGGTCCGGCTCCGACTCCACATCCGAACCCTCGTCTGTGCGATGACCTGCGACGACATCGTTTTATTAAAGATAATGTAACTAACACTAGATAAAGATAATGCAGTGTTAAAACAGAACCTCCTGAAGGAGTTCCTCCTCCAGTGCACACAAGGATTACAAGAAGGACGAGAATTTGACTCAAAGCACCAATTGGTCGTGTCAATCAGACAAAAACATGAATATGATGAACAGGACGTGTGGCTTTGCATGGTTACGTGATGTACAGCTGTTATCACTGAGGGTGTACTCACTTTTGTTGCACGCGTTTTGACAATAATGTATTGAGTTTTTTTTGGATGGGCAGTAAATGTGTACTTCTGTACAAACTGCATATTGACTAAAATATATCCAAGTTTCATTGAGAAGATACTGTAATATATATATATATATACATACATACATATAAGAGGTGTAACGATACACAAAACTCACTAATCAGTTTTTAAGACACTTTTCGGTTGGGAAATGCAAAACATAAAATTGCTTGTAATTCTTTTATTATCGCAGTTTATTATCATCAACATTTAAACAATGTTAAACAATTTTAAAGAAAATGGCTGATTGGTTATATAATATATAAAAATGTATTTTAATTTATATAAACGTTTTATAAATCAAATTAATGCAATAAACGTTTTTAGTTTATTGATTAAAGTGGCAGAAATTATCCAATAAAATTAAATAAATGAAAACCCAATTTGGGTAATACACATATGTGTGTGTGTATATATATATATATAAGTGTGTGTGTGTGTGTGTGTGTGTATTTCACATTTAATATTTAGTTTTCTAAAGATATGTTCTACGTAACTATTCAAGTTATTTCCAGTAGACTTTAACAAATGTCTTCATTCCTTCCATCCTTCATTCATTCACTCCCTCAAAATTATTTTGGATTTTCTCCTCTTAAGAAAAACAAATGGTATTTCTGGTACACAGTGGGCAGCCACAGTGACACTGCGCTAACTCTAGTTTCTTTTTTTTACCCCTGGCATTGTTTTGTTATAAAATGTCTAAATAATAAAAAATAATGTGGATGTGGAGAATAAACAAATTTGCGATCCGCCGCTTAATGCGTTCCCGAGGAAACTTAGATTTGAACTTTGTTCCGCACGTAAAAAGGACTGCATTCGGTAACCGTGTGTACCATAAACCCGGTACTGTAATATTTTGTTATGGATACGTGTACCGCTACAACAATACCATATTCAGTATATATATATACACAAAATCTCCTTACGTTACGAACAAGTTACGTTCCATGCGTTCATAGCATGAATTTGTTCGTAAGTTGTTACTGTATTCATTATTGACTACGAATATCTCCTAATAATATAAAATAATAAAATATACCAAAACAAATTTAAATAATAAGAATACTGTCTACAATATTTTGTATTAAGTAAAAAAATTTAAATTTTTTTTACGTTTATTAAGCGTGTATATATATATATTATTCTTTTTTCATTTGTATTATTTTAATTATATATATATATATATATAATTTCTTTTTTTTATAATGAATTAATGAATAATTATCAGAGATGAACAGTTCTTTACCCGCAGCCATTTACGCATGAATATGGACATGTATACAAAATGGAAACACAATGAATACATAAAAACTACCCTTAAAAAAGAAAAAAATGTTGTGTAAAGCCGAGGGAGTGCAATCACAGCAGTATTAATGTTGTGTTATCTTCACACAGAGCCCAGGCTGCACTTCGTATGGGTTTTTATTCATGTGTGGAGTCTTCAGAAGCATAATCCTGCCACTGAGCTGCAGAGGCCTGGGGACAGCGCTGGGAGGGTTATGGTAATCTACACAGGACACCTTGCCGTTCTCTGTCTCTCTCTCTCTCTCTCTCTCTCTCTCTCTCCTTTTCTCCTTCCGCAGTGGCCTGAGGCTAGCTGCTCGCAGGAAAGAGCTTAAAAAAAAAGTACATTTGGTACTATATTACTTCTGAGCCATTCAATTCCCCACCCTTTGTGGTTTGGAGCTGAGGTTCAAAACATATTACAACAAATTGTACATTTAGCCTCTTTTTTTTTCCTTCCCGTCTAACGAGAGAACAAATTTTGTTCCTTTATGGCTCATAAAACAGAGGGTTTTTTTTTACCAGAATTGCATCATACTGCATTTACGTCTACATGTTTTTTTTTTTATGGAGGAGGTGAAACTTTAACACAATAAAAAGGTTCACATGTTGTTTTTTATGTTTCTTTTGACAAGTGTCAGAACATCGACAAGACTATTGCTCCGGGTTGTGTGGTCTTGCATCATCGCTAAACGAAAAGGGAAAGAAAGAAAAGGAAAAGAAAACGAGGGAGAGGATTGAAAGAGAGGGAGATGGAATGGATGTGAGCACCTTCCCCCGCAATAACACATCTGTGACAGGAGAAG
The DNA here is from genome assembly GCA_039877035.1 of Silurus lanzhouensis. Classification (NCBI taxonomy): domain Eukaryota; kingdom Metazoa; phylum Chordata; class Actinopteri; order Siluriformes; family Siluridae; genus Silurus; species Silurus lanzhouensis. Next base: position 664,157 of record JBCEWE010000202.1, read on the forward strand.
GCAAATCTGCTTTTGAGAGAGAGAGAGAGAAAGAGTGTGTGTGTGTGTGTGTGTGTGTGTTTGTGTGTGTGTGTGTGTGTGTGTGTGTGTGTGTGTGTGTGTGTGTGTGTGTGTGTGTGTGTGTGTGTGTGTGTTCTGCAAGGCTTCAAGCAGCCTGGACCACTTCACAGCATCTTTCTCCTCTCCCGACCAGCATCTGCCAGGAACACTAGATCACTACATCACTGTGCCAGCAGTGTGTGTGTGTGTGTGTGTGTGTGTGTGTGTGTGTGTGTGTGTGTGTGTGTGTGTGTGTGTGTGTGTGTGTGTGTCCATCTGTGCATGTACAAGCATGTATTTGGAAATGAACCAGAATTGACAACAAGACCAAGCGAAAAAAAAAAACTGTTAATAAAAAAAAAGAATGACCAAAAAAAACCTGGCTGTGTCTCAATTACAGCTCTGGAGTTTAATTAAACAAGGAATTATGGGATTATATGGAGACTATCATTACAGGCCACTTGAGGAGTCTTCCCCGAACGTCTTTTTTTTGTCTCCCCGATCCAAGGCTCGATGATTCTCAACGGATTACACACGGCCGCAGGACATGAGTCCGCATTCATTAAATCAATTCGTGCGTCTTTTCCAATCTTTTAATAAAGATTGATTTTTCCAAGCACACTCCAGCAAAAAAAAAACAAAACCAAAACATTACCCTTGAACATACACACAACTCGGATGTGGCCATATCTGGGAATATCCCTTTGTTGGTTTTCATGAGGATGTGGCGCAGAGATGTTCTGCCTCTAAAGCACCGTGACGACACTCGAGCTCACTGCAGTGGGCTATAGATCGCTTTCCAAAGTCACCTCAGCCTCCTGTGAGGGGTGAGGAGCACGAGGAGGAGGTTCAGAGGGGGCAGGATGGAGAGGGGTGGCTGTGAGCAGCTGTGGTATTTTCACCCTCAGACGCCACGTGATTCTGCACCACGATGGTGTGGGTTTAAACTCTTCGGACGTGTCAGTTTGTTAACGTTTTAACACTGCTCTCTAAAATCACTACTTGTTTGGTTTGGAAATGAAACCATAGATATGCAGATGAGATGATTAAAAATACTCCTTTGGATGACATGTGTTTTAGCTCTGCTCCCATTGATTGACCCTGAATGGTCCTGATAGCCCTCGAATTACGCGTCGAATATTCGTAAGTCGAAAAAAGTGAGACATACGTGTCTCGGTCCCACAATGTCTGTCTGCCTGTCAGACGTTCTTCTTCTTCTTTTTTGAAATTTTTCTTGAATCTATTTAAATTTTCTTTTCTTTTTCTTTTTTCTTGTGTTTATTTGTTTGCCCGTGTTCGTGTTCATGTTCGTATCTCGTTCGTAAGTCGGGCGTTTGTAGGTTGGGGACTGACTGTATTCAGTAACCTTCAGATCAATATTAGAGCCTGATGTTCTACTTGAGGGTGAAGGAGGATGACATGGAGGATGATAAACAATATTTCAGGAATATTTTACAAATATTTACCCTTAATCAGGGTTTATTTACTTCTTTATTTTCTTTTATTTTTATAGTGACCTCATTTTGACCATATTTTGTATGGATATTATACAGAGAAGAACATAAAGGATGTATTGAAGAATTGATCGTGCAAATTCTAATATTTCAGCTTGGTGGAGATGGTATCTCAGTGGTTAAGATTTTGCACTCTGGATCAGAAGGTCATGAGTTTAAATCCCAGCACTACTACTTTAGCATGGCCCTTAACCCTTAAAAGTGTCTACCAAAGGCCATAAATGTACTGTATAGACTTTTATTCATTTTAAAGATCATCAACTACATGTGCAGTTTGATGGTGTCGGTTTCCTTGGTTTTGAGAAGTTCATATACACCCAGGACTGAAGGTCAATGCCGCATCCCTGACAAAGAGCACAGGATTATGGTAATGAGACAGACGCTAGCGCTGATGCAGCACAGCGATAATAAACCCCATCTCTAGCCCAGAGAGATCCTCTGATCGGATGATGGGTCTCATTGAGAAGCAGAAGGCTGTAATGGTCTCCAATGGATTATGGGTAAAAACTATGAGGACGTCATGAGACACACGATTTTTCAATCTACTTTTTAAATCTCAAACATAAACAAAGAACATTTGGGTAGATTTTCTAGTCCTTGTTTATTTACAGATGTGATAAAATGTGGGCTGATTATCACCTCCAATAAAAGTAAAATCCCGGCGGATGATGAGGTCAATGCACAAACACTTCTCCCTGTTTGAAAACAATAAGGTACATCCCGATTAATCCCTCACATAATGACTGCGCTGTAATTCCATTTAAAGGTTGTGGGGATATTGATAAACGCCAGCTCACTTATCAAGCAATTAAAGTCTAATTATGTTGCATTCGATTCTGCGCTACAGCCAGGAGGATGTTTTTCCTCCAGGGCCCAATGCGATCTTTCACTAAATACTGACGTGAGGCGGAATTCAATTTGGCATGAATCAGGTGCAAACACAGATGTTCGGGTGAGTTTTAGATTCATGCCTCGTTCTGAAGCGACTCCTCGCGGAGGTGGAGAGAGATAAAGTAGTGCCAAAGACAAAGAACTGCTTGAGTGAATTGAATCTTCTCATTAATTAAGAGCGAGTTTGTCCTGCAGGATCGTTTAGACTTCTAATGACCTGAGAATCATTCCAAATGGATGAGTGCAAGGAGATAATCCTGTCTATTGAGTTTTACTATAACCTTTGGATATGATAAAAAAGTATTAGGCGCTTAATGAGGTGATACTCAATCTGTAGAATCTGAAGAATCTGTACCTCGTATAACTTTCATACCGATTACATAATCCGAGATTATTTTTTTTGTCTATTTATTATGTCTGTGAGAAAAGTATTGACTGAGATACAGGTTGTTTTATTATTGTGTCGGTGAAGAGAGATGACAGAGACAGAGATGGCAGAGAGCGCCCCCTGTCTGTTCTCTTCATTTTACAAAAGCACAGGCTTTTTGTTTTTGATTATGAGAGTGTACAAATAAAAATAGACCCTTCACAGATTTGAATGATGTATTGCTCTTATCTGTATGATCGTTATAAAAAAAAATGCCACAAAACGCGCCGGCACGTTTGTCGACCCCAGAGGGTTCATTGTGTGCATTATGGTTGATTTTGGTGCTGATTTGGGTGCATCAGTAAAACAAATGTTTAGAGGTTACAAATTTTTTTTCCTGTGGAGTTTAATTTTAATTTTATTATTTATTCATTTATAAAAATGGTGAAACAGAAATGCGCACAACATTCTAATAAAATTTGCGCCATTAAAATTAATTCCTGTTATTAACACGTTATTAACGCTTTATATATATATATATATCGATGTACTTTACATAATGCAATACTATACTATACACTATACTGTCCTATGCTATACGAGTATATAAAAATTCAATCCAGCATGAAGAGATAAAAAGAAAATCCAAAATCACAGCAAAACTAAAAAAACTAGCAGAAACTGCCCGAGTGGTATCAGAGCTCATGCTCGAACCCCTGCACACGTTCTGCTCTGACTTCAGGCAGATGCGATATCCATCACCTGTCTCCAAACTCCTCCTCTGACATTTTCTTTTCATTCCTCTCTTCTCACTCCATCTTTTTCACCCCCTTTTGTCCCTCAAGGGGCCTTTTTCAGTGGCGTTCCCGACTAAATGTGAGCTAATAGAGCATTGATCAACGCCACTTCACAGCTGGACACTTCATAAAGAGACATTCCAGCTGTGTGGTTCGTGTCCCAGACGGCGGCGTGCACCGGGGATGAATTCACACATCAGGAGAACGGTCTAACATCTCCTTAGAGGTTATGTATGTATAAAAATACTACATGTGAAACAGCTCAGGTTTAATTACACAGCAAATTATCCAGAAAAGGGCCATGACGGCATTTTATTCAGACTTCAAAATATATGTTTATTTTTCCAGATTTAACCAGAATGAGCCAGGGTTTAAATCAAGCTAACAAAACGAAAAAAGTGTGTTTTGTGTTTGTGATCCATTATCTCAGACATGATACACACCTTTATCCTCTACCCTAAGGCTTTCAGATAACCTTCTAAAAGCCAGATGTAAACGCTGAAACTGGAGACTCCTTCCATAATCTCCTGAAACGTCCACTGCTTCAGTAATCATTTCATTCCTCCAGTTATTTTCTAGCATGCAATAATTTCGAAACACCCCCCCCACACACACATCCACTGCACAGAGCTCGATAACGCACAGATCAACCTTAATCTCGAATTGCATCAGGCACCAGAAATAAATCTAATTACAGAATTGAGTTTAATGCAATTTAACAGCGTCCAAACTCGAAAAAGAATGTTAGGTGTTTAGGTGGGAAAAAAAGAGACAATTGAATAGGACACTGGAGGTAGAAATGCAGATTTCTTCACCACCACCCGAAATCCTGAGAATTAGTCAGGGATAAATGATGATGAAAGGCTTCCATGACATGGTGAGAAGACGGTAGAGGAGGCTCGAGCCTCATCTGAGACGCCTGCCTTTGAATCAGCTTCAGCTCAACATTACGGCAAAATTCCATGGAGCCTTATTTTTAATACCGTAACCAATGGCCTCGATATCAGCTGGAGCTACCTCGCAAACTACCCGAGACAGAGGGACAAAAAACAGACAGGGCTTTTTTTTTTTCCGCAGCGAGGCATTAGCTCATAATGGCTCATTTTGAAAAGCGTATTAGTTCCAGGATAATTACAAACAGGTCCTCACACATGCTATTTTTCACAGACGAGACATGAAGTAGCGGATGACACCAGTTGAATGTAAATGACAACCATCACCATCACCACCACCACCACTTCTGTAATCACAGCACCAAAATAACAGCTCAAAATTAATCTTTCCCGATCTTTATTTTTTTTTTGGTTGCATGTTTATTTCGTGCCTGGCATTGTGTGACGATTTGTTATTGCCATCACGCTTTTTTCTGCCTTCAAAACACAAGCAGTTTCCAAAACCAGACATGGGATCTGATTAGTTATCTCAGAAGTCTATCTGCCTCTCCTGCATATCTCTCTGACTTATTAATATAAACACACGTCTCTCACAGTTAAAGCTCAGATAATATTGTGCCCATGGAGGAAGAAGAAGAAGAAGAAGAAGAAGAAGAAGAAGAAGAAGAAGAAGAAGAAGAAGAAGAAGAAAGGCTTGAGGGACATTTCTGCTGAGATCAAAAATCTGACAAGGAAAGAATTATTATTTCTTTAAAACAAGGTTTTTTCTATTGCTTTTACAGTGTTTAAAGGGTATTAACATGGTTCAGCCTAAAGACATGATGGAATACCAGACTTCATAGAACCTGAAATCCCAAAAAAAAAAAAGAACAGAATTCCTACACAATTCAAGCAAGAACACTAAAGTAAATTTGGGAGTAAATGCATGCTGTCTGTGAGTGTTTTTTTTTCCCAGCACAACTCCCACTGAGGTTTGGTCATTCATCCATACAGCAGCTTTTCTGCAGCTCTGAGTTCACCAGATGCTTTCAAACACTAGCTCAAAGGGCTACTCGTGTGTTTATTCGCACACTATTCATTCGGAAGGAGTTTGACCCACGCTGCCCTTAACTTCTTGTAGGAAGCCCATTCATTAGTAAGTCACATGAGCGTAACATGAATGTAGACTGCACCTGCTTTAACAGCATTTATCTCATTTACATTTATCCTCACCTTTGGGATCATTTTATCTAAAGCCACCACTGAAAAAGGTTTGTCAATGATACAAGAGTCGCAGTATATCGCATTCAGTGACTAGGATTGAGATCTGCGGCTGGGACTGAGATCTAATGTCTGGAAATGTAATTGATGACTGGGGTTGAGTTCAATAACAGGGATTGGGACCAGTGGAAGATGTTGGGATCATTGGCAAAGATTGGGTTCAGTGGCTGGAATTGGGATAATGGCAGGGATTGGGGTCCATGGCAGAGACTGAGATCAGTGGCTGATGTTGAGATTAGTGGGTGGAACTAAGATCAGTGGTGGATTGGGATCTAATGACTGGGGTTGTGCTCAGTGGCTAGGACTGGGATAAGTGTCTGGGAATGGGTTCAGTGGCTGGGATTAGGTAGCAGGGATTGGGAGACAGAGGCAAGGACTGAGATCAGAATTTGGGATCAGAAACATTAATGAAATGATGAATTAGGACGAGACTAAAATACCAGAAATACACTGGTAATATTTACATGACCTCATCTAGTAAAAACAATTTCAATCAGAAAAGACCCTAAATGTATAGTTTTCTCTTCAGGACCGCTTCCTCAAACTATCACGTGTCAAATCCATTCACACTCTAATATATCAATACTGCGGAATTAACGAAATCTTCGCACTCGCAACATAAAACTCTCATTCATTAGAAATGACAGGAATGCCAAGTGAGAATAGACAAAAAAAAAAAGTAAAAAGGGGAGGGAAGGGTCTATAATCTTTGGCTCCCACAACAAACAATTAGACCTTCTTTTTCTTCTTTAAAGGATGTAGAAAAGAGGAGGTTTTAAAGGAATAGAGAGAGAGAGAGAGAGAGAGAGAGAGAGAGAGAGAGAGAGAAAAAGAGAGAGAGAGAGAGAGAGAGAGAATGCGGGTGAGAGAAGCCGCAGAGGCGCTGCTCTTTTATGGTTCCTGTCATGTGTGTGAAGACGCTGAGCGCTCGGAGGAGAACGGGGCCCGGGGCCTCTCGGCTCCTTTAGCCCAGCAAAGACACCGCACACCAGGGGGCCATTACAGCCTGAATAGGGCCCTGACAAGGCTGTGCAGCTTGGTGGGGTATCGATAAACGCTGACATATTGACTCTCTGTGCCCAAGCTCCAGGGGACAGGCATGCCTGCATATAAAGCGTGAAGGGCTTGAGAGGTGGGATTATCCCCTCAACACCACCACCACCACCACCACCACCTTTTCATAAAAGTTCATAAAATTGTTCTCAAATGACCGTCCATATAGTGAGAATTTCTCAAAATATTTCACAGAACAAAAAAGTTCAATATTCTGTGCATTACTAGAACAACAAACTTCTTGATCCCTTTTGTGTTTGTCTTCATATTTACATTCTATAAGTTCCCATCCTAATGAAAAGTCATTACTCATAATCACACACTCCGGGTCATGATATTTCTAACTCTCAGTGTTGGTATTGAGGTGATGGTGGGTTCACCGTTTGAGTCTGGTTCCTCTCAAAGTTTAATCTAATGGAGTTTTTCCTCACCACAGTTGCCCCAGGCTTGTTTATTGGGGACAAATGCACATAGTTGAGCTATGTCCAAATTTTTGTTCTATAATTTTTGGATTTTGTAAAGCTGCTATGAGACAATGTGCACTGTGAAAAATACTATAGAAATGAAATTGAATTGAATTGAGCAATGCAAAGTCGTATTATGTGAAGTTCCAGGACTTTGGCCTCTGAATACACCTCCATATCTCCTGCATGTTTTTTTTCTGCACTTTGTTTAAAAAAAAAAAAAAAAAACGTTCACATGTCTGATTTGCAACACTTGATAGAACAGATTTATTGCCTCGGTATGTGTGCGGCTGAAAGAACGGCCAGACGTTAAGTTAAAATAATGAAGAATCCACTTGTGCAGGGGATCAGAAGCATAAAATGTGCGATGTTATGGCCCTAAGTAGCATGCGCTAATGGTGATTTTAAAGCAGCCGAGCATGATGTGAACGACTCTAATTCATCAGCGTTCAGACTACACGCACGGCTCCAAACTTAATTAGTGTTGCCCATTATGTGGGGCAGTTTTTCAGCATTGTAATGAAATTAGAGGGGAAATTCCTGTTGTCTTTTCCACTGCGCCTCTCTGGCAAACAAGCTGCTCGCAAAAATAATCTAGTACACAGCTGTCAAAACCGACAAGCAGGGAAATGATCACAAAAAAAAAAAAAGTTTGCAATAATTTACAGGACAGTGTTACAGGAGACTTGGTTCAGGATCAGACTATGATACGAGGTGGTGTAAGGAGAAGAAATGAGGAAAATCATATATCATTTATATTTCTATCCTCTTCCAAAGACTAATACAGCTTTAACATCTTGCCTGGTTATTTATAAGCATCATAAATCGTAGTAGTCAATTTTACATATATCAACATTTACACTAATCAGTTTATTACATATTAAATATCAGGCTGCTACGATGAAACAATATAAACGATATAAAATCAACAGAGAGAGAGAGAGAGAGAGAGAGAGAGAGAGAGAGAGAGAAAAGAGAGAGAGAGAGAGAGAGAGAAGAGAGAGAGAGAGAGAGAGAGAGAGAGAGAGAGAGAGAGAGAGAGAGAGAGAGAGAGAGAGAGAGAACTAATCACAAATTGCATGAAAGACAAAATTAAATATCTGAACTAAACTCAATCCCAGTTAACTTTGTGGGGACTTTAGAAATATTATTTATGTAAATGTTCATTTTTATTATTAATATTTGAATTTTTTTTTGTATTTCTCTAAATAAAAAATATAAATTTTTTAAGAATTTATTTGGATGGATATAGATGCAATATGTTTCGCCTTACAATTAATTAATTATTTAGAAAAAAATATTTTTAATTGGGTTTGGATTCTAAACTTAAAATGAAGTAATGTAGTATTTTTTTTTTCAATTATTTTTTTTTTTAAACGTCGGGTCTGAATAATTTTTATTCTTTAAAATTTCCCCAAAAAAATCCCACAAATGACATCTTTTAAAGAGTATAATAAAAGATTAGATAAAGTACTAGGTTTAATACAAGCTTGTTATAAACTGTTATATTTATATTATAAACTATTTATTTTCAAGAATTTGTAAAGGTGCTTCTATTAATTAACGCTCATAAAAATTCATAAAATATTAATAAAAATGTTGTAATTTAGTCATACTTTCCTAAAAGCTGCAAAACAAAGATTGGTGTGTTTATGTGTATATTATGGCTTTTCTGGTGGATGTGAATGCATTCTGGTGAGCAACACGTTGTTTCAGCAGTTACTCGAGTGTCACAGTGCCATAAATAATGGAGCGGGGCTTTTAAAGAGAAGATAAGGTACTTCATAAAGCATTGCCTTCTTTCGAGTGATGTGTCAAACAGCAAAAATGACACCACTACAGAAGCAGAATATAAATAAAAAATGTCATTGCGGCTTAATGAGGATGAAAGTAATTAAAATGGGAAGAAAGCAATACGATTCGTACCCAAAAGGCAAGAAATACAGAATAACACACGATCAAAACACTCGACAGGAAATGCGCTTCACACCGAAGCCCTGAAACAAGAGGCCCTTCTTTTTCTGTTCGCTTTCTGAGAGCGGTTTCGAGTGTGTGACAAGGAATCAGCTCTAAAAGGTCCAATTTAATCGGAATTGCCTCCACCGCTCTAAAGAGCAGAATGCAGCCCGGAGTCGAAACCCCTTTGGGAATTTATGTCTGACGCCGAGGACCCTCATCCTGTCCGAAGGCACGGTCGAAAATGATCACACCGAGATGGATTGGAGGAGAAATGGCCTATAGAGGCGTCATTTTCTCTCGTCACGTCAAACACCTAGTTGAAAATGGCACACGTCGTTTCCTTTCCTCGGTCTCCTATCTCCTCTCAGGTAGAGCTTTTGTCTAATGAAAGTGAAGACGTGGGATCCTGGAGGACGTATCGATTATTAACCAACAGGAACCCGATTCTGTCCCATCACTGAGTTCTTTAAGCACTCTAGATCTCACGAGCTGTGCTGAGCCAGGGGTCACGATAAACAGATCTTTACCTGAATGCTGGAGTGAGCCGAGGCTAAATTGGATTGCCGATACAGACACCTCCAGGAGAAGAGGCTTGTGTTATTAAAAACGAAAGCAACAATCAAGAAGAAGGCAGCTTGGGGAGAGGGGGGGTAGAGGGGGGAGGGGGAACTCGAGACGAGAGCCATCAGAGTTCTGCTTCTTTAACTAAAGCGTTATTGATCTTTCCATCATCTGATACTTTTAGCTTGTTTGTTTAGAGGAGCTTTATCCCCGCTAATAGCTGTCTCTGTGCGTAATCTCCCTCGCTTCGGGTCGACCCTCCACACACACCTTCAACACCCTTTCTAAATGTGTTTTATGTCTGCTCTGTGAGATGATTGTGTTGATAATGTGGTCTGGGGAGGAATAAAAAAATCACCACATCATCATCAACTAAAAGACCCAAACCTGTTCCAGCATGACAATGCCCCAATGCACAAATCCAGCTCCATGAAGATCTCATTTCAATGGAAGATCTCCTGCTATAGAGCTCCAACCGCACACTCAACACCCCTGTTGATGAATGTGAACACTGACTGCACCCCAGGCCTCCTCACCTCACCTGTACCTGACTGTACTATAATAAATGTGGATTGAGATGCTCCAATAGGATGCTCAGGTGTCCTCAAACGTTGCTGTATATATATTGTGAATCTTTGCATCACACCAGGATTCAAGTTTGGGGGGAAAATTGGTCATTTTTCCATTTTATAACTTTTGTATTAGTTCACCTGCAATGTTTGCTTTCAGTGTGAGAACATGCATGCCAAAAAACTGATGAGAGAAAGAGAGAGAGAGATAGAGAGAGAGAGAGAGAGAGAGAGAGAGAGAGAGAGAGAGAGATAGAGAGAGAGAGAGAGAGAGAGAGAGAGAGAGAGAGAGAGAGAGAGAGAGAGATAGAGAGTGAGAAAAAAATGAGATTAAAGAATAAAATCTCAAATTTGCCACCGAAATAATTCTTCACTGTAATGATTTTCTCAGCGTTCGTTATAATGAATCACGGTGAATTATATGACTATAAATCAGTGATGCAATAAAAATGGAAAAAAGGCAAAACCAGGACTAAA
>JBCEWE010000202.1:680000-902500 GCA_039877035.1 Silurus lanzhouensis
CACAGCACAGGTTAATTCTACTCTGAGAGAGTTTATTTCTACACAATACGGATTAATTCTACTCTGAGAGAGTTTATTTCTACACAGCATGGGTTAATTCTATTTTGAGAGAGTTTATTTCTACACAGTAGGGGTTAATTCTACTCTGAGAGAGTTTATTTCTACACAGCACAGGTTAATTCTACTCTGAGAGAGTTTATTTCTACACAATACGGATTAATTCTACTCTGAGAGAGTTTATTTCTACACAATACGGATTAATTCTACTCTGAGAGAGTTTATTTCTACACAGCATGGGTTAATTCTATTTTGAGAGAGTTTATTTCTACACAGCACAGGTTAATTCTACTCTGAGAGAGTTTATTTCTACACAGTACGGATTAATAAAACTCTGAGAGAGTTTATTTCTACACAGCACGGGTTAATTCTACTCTGAGAGAGTTTATTTCTACACAGCACGGGTTAATTCCAATCTGAGAGAGTTTATTTCTACACAATACGGATTAATTCTACTCTGAGAGAGTTTATTTCTACACAGCATGGGTTAATTCTATTTTGAGAGAGTTTATTTCTACACAGTAGGGGTTAATTCTACTCTGAGAGAGTTGATTTCTACACAGTACGGATTAATAATACTCTGAGAGAGTTTATTTCTACACAGCACGGGTTAATTCTACTCTGAGAGAGTTTATTTCTACACAGCACGGGTTAATTCTACCCAGAGAGAGTTTATTTCTACACAGCATGGGTTAATTCTACTCTGAGAGAGTTGATTTCTACACAGCACGGGTTAATTCTACCCAGAGAGAGTTTATTTCTACACAGCATGGGTTAATTCTACTCTGAGAGAGTTTATTTCTACACAGCATGGGTTAATTCTACTCTCAGAGAATTTATTTCTACACAGTACGGAATAATTATAATCTGAGGGAGTTTATTTCTACACAGTACGCATTAATTCTGATCTGAGGGAGTTTATTTCTACACAGCACGCATTAATTCTACTCTGAGAGAGTTTATTTCTACACAGCGTGAGTTAATTCTACCCAGAGAGAGTTGATTTCTACACAGCACGGGTTAAATCTACCCTAAGAGACTTTATTTCTACACAGCACAGGTTAATTCTACCCAGAGAGAGTTTATTTCTACACAGCGTGAGTTAATTCTACCCAGAGAGAGTTGATTTCTACACAGCACGGGTTAATTCTACCCAGAGAGAGTTTATTTCTACACAGCGTGAGTTAATTCTACCCAGAGAGAGTTTATTTCTACACAGCGTGAGTTAATTCTACCCAGAGAGAGTTGATTTCTACACAGCACGGGTTAATTCTACCCTAAGAGACTTTATTTCTACACAGCACGGGTTAATTCAACACGGGCAGCCACAACGACGTGATATGAGTGCCCTTTATTATGCTTGAAACGCGACCCGGGTGATTTTCTCCCGCATGCGCGCTCCATGACAGTGATATCTGATTATACAAACATTCTTTTGTCTCCATTTTCTTTTTGTGTGTGTGTGGAATATCCTCGGGTGTCAGAGATCTGAGCTTTAATTGAATATGCACAGTGTAAAAGCGAGTCTGCTGCCCGTCAGCCCCAGCAGGACCGCGCGTTATTATCCCCCCAGCGCGCGCTAAATCCCGCCTGGCCTCTGTTTGATTAGATTGAGAACCTCAGGTAATCCTCTGGTGTGCTGAAGTGTCCATGGCCTCTCTCTCTCTCTCTCTCTCTCTCTCTCTCTCTCTCTCTCTCTCTCTCTCTCTCTCTCTCTCTCTCTCTCTCTCTTTCTCTCTCTGGTGCAGATAGTTATAGATAAATCGGGAAACGTCGCATTTATTCACTTACGATTTGTTTATTTTTTTGCTCAGGAAAAAAATATAAAAAAAGGACCAGGTGAGCTGTTAGACTGAGAGCGCGCGCAGAATCCAAACCAATTAGAGGGTAATTAAGCTTTCCCGGTTGAGGCCAAAACTCTCAGAAATTCTCCCGAGGTGTGGGTTGTGTTTGTGTTTCAATAAAATGAAGAAGAGTTGAAACTAGATGCTTGTTTCATTTCGAGAAAAAAAAAGAGGAAACATGGTGCCCACGCTTTTATAGTTCTATATGCGATTCAGAGTTAAGAGGACGGACGTTATAACGCGCCACTGATGTGCAGTTTATGGGCTAATAGGGCTAAGAGTTTAATAGATGCCACTTATTCAGGTGATTAGGATGAAATACTTCCTACATTGCGATACTACATTAATGCAAACAAACAAACAAATAAATACCGCGTCAAAAAAATTAATATAAATCTCTACAATTTGGGCGCCGTGTGAGCCGACTTTAGAGATGAACGTGAAAATAAATAAAGAGTTCAGTTTAATCAGGTTTTTTCCCAACAATAATAATAATAATAATAATAATAATAATAATAATAATAATAATAATAATAATAATAATAAAATCTTCAACACTCAGATTTTGCTCGAAAACCTGCTCGTGTGCAACATGTCGGAGGATAAAATGCGCAGTCTGTAGGACTAATAAATAAACCCGGCGGCTATTACAGCTCTCTCTCTCTCTTTCTCTCTCTCTCTCTCTCTCTCTCTCTCTCTCTCTCTCTCTCTCAAACACACACACACACACACACACACACACACACACACACACACACACACACACACACACACACACATACTAATAAGCATTAACGTTATTCCAAGTGTTATCCGAATGGATAGCATTTCTTTTCAGTAACTGAGCAGCGCGACACGACGCTATTAAGGCAGATTAGTGAGAGTCATTAAACACACACACACACACACACACACACACACACACACACACACACACACACACACACACACACACACACACACACACACACACACAGATCTTAAGCTGTAACGCAGACATGCGACACGCAACATATGACAGTGTTTTTGAATAAACCCCCAAAATAAATAAATGAGGAAAAAAATATCCAAAAGAAAATTCCGTCGTGTGAAAACACAAAAAAAATGCAGAGAAATGTGCAGAAAAATCTGCGCCTCATTTTAAATCCGTGCTTCGTTCCGAATATAAAAATAAAAAAGGTCTCCAGAAGTGCGCGCGCGCCCATCACACCTTATTTACACGCAGCACATCACATTAATGTCTGAAGTCTAAAACAAATATTATATTGTGTTGAAATATACTTTATAATAATATGCACAAATTGCATTTGTTATCATTCTTTTTTTAAAGAGAAAATCATTCAGAATATTATAATAATTTAAATTCTAATATAAATATTAGAATGTTTTTTTTTATTGTTATGCAGCCTTAAGGTTTGAATTATTATTATTATTATTATTATTATTATTATTATTATTATTATTATTATTATTATTAATAATAATTATTATAATTAATATATTTGTTTATAACGATTTAAATAATACAAGAAATAAGCCTTTCTATACTAACATTACCAGTTGTTTATAATGCTGTTTACTGCTTTATAATGCATTATAATATCACTTCAATAATTAAATAAATAATATATGCAAAACATATATAAATTCAAAGCAAGCTCTAGTAGAATCTAGGAATAAATCTTATAAACATAATTAGTAGTAAATTATGAAATAATTCATAACATTACTACTGCATAAAACTATTACGATTATAAACTTTGTTATATAACATTGTGATGTATGGAATCAAATATTATACACAAACATAATAACAATACCAACACAATAATAATAACAATAATAATAATAATTTGTATTATTATTATTAGTAGTAGTAGTAGTAATATTTGTATTATTATTATTATTATTATTATTATTATTATTATTATTATTATTATTATTATTATTATAATTAATAAAGCTCAGTTCCACAGTGTGTTGGAGATGACAGACACAGTCAGGAGTGGAAGTGACGGCTTCGCTGACAGTTTGTTGGTCTGCTGTCAGATGTGGAAGCCGTGATTTGGTGGTGATCGTGAGAGACTGATGCGCTCCACAAATGAACTGACGGCGCTAAATACCTTCTGTCAGAGCTTCCATAAATAATTGAGTGAAGGACTGAGAGTGGCTAACAGCATGGCTAATCACAACCACTTCCCCCTGAGGAGAACAGAGCACTCATACCTTTACACCACCATCACCACCACCACCACCACCACATCATCCTCATCCTCATCGTCATCATCATCATCATCATCATCATCATCAACCGCTAACACGTTCTCCAAAAAAACAGTGGTAAAAAGGAGCAGCAACACAAACAAGGTGCACTCACACGACTATCATTTACCCTGGACTAATACTAATACTAATACTGATACTAATACTAATACTAATACTAATACTGATACTAATACTAATACTAATACTGATACTAATACTAATACTAATACTGATACTAATACTAATACTAATACTGATACTAATACTAATACTAATACTGATACTGATACTGATACTAATACTAATACTGATACTAATACTAATACTAATACTGATACTGATACTAATACTAATACTGATACTGATACTAATACTAATACTAATACTAATACTGATACTGATACTAATACTAATACTAATACTAATACTGATACTATTACTAATACTGATACTGATACTGATACTGATACTAATACTAATACTGATACTGATACTGATACTAATACTAATACTGATACTGATACTGATACTAATACTAATACTAATACTAATACTAATACTGATACTGATACTAATACTAATACTAATACTGATACTATTACTAATACTGATACTGATACTAATACTAATACTGATACTGATACTAATACTGATACTAATACTGATACTATTACTAATACTGATACTGATACTAATACTAATACTGATACTGATACTAATACTAATACTGATACTATACATACTAATACTAATACTGATACTGATACTAATACTAATACTAATACTGATACTATTACTAATACTAATACTGATACTAATACTAATACTAATACTGATACTAATACTAATACTAATACTGATACTAATACTAATACTAATACTAATACTATTACTAATACTAATACTGATACTAATACTAATACTAATACTAATACTGATACTAATACTAATACTAATACTGATACTAATACTAATACTAATACCAATACCCAATACTAATACTAATACTAATACTGATACTGATGCTAATACTGATACTGATACTGATACTGATACTAATACTAATACTAATACCAATACTAATACTGATACTGATACTAATACTAATACTGATACTGATACTAATACTGATACTAATACTAATACTAATTTTAATACTAATACTAATACTAATACCAATACCAATACTAATACTAATACTGATACTGATACTAATACTAATTTTAATACTAATACTAATACTGATACTGATACTGATACTAATACTAATACCAATACCAATACTAATACTAATACTGATACTGATACTAATACTGATACTAATACTAATACTAATTTTAATACTAATACTAATACTGATACTGATACTAATAAAACACTTACCCCTGTCTCCCAGAATGCCGTCGATGCTGTGCTTCGTTTTCTTCTCTCCATCTTCATCCTTCTTGTCACAATCATCGTCATCGTCCTTCTTTCCGAATCGTGCTCTCAGAACGCGGCTAATGGAACTGACTGGATTCAAAAACACAATAATATTTACACTTAATAGAAACCAAAACACACAACTCGTACATGGTACATATAAAAACACGTGACCAGGTCAACACGGGGACGACAAACGTGAAATCGCGTGAATATTCATAATAATAATAATAATAATAATAATAATAATAATAATAATAATATAATAATAATAATAATAATATTCGCAGTCGCTCACGATTTTAAACGAATTCTTACCGTGCGCGTGCGTGCGTGCGTGCGTGCGTGCGTGTGTGTGTGTGTGTGTGTGTGTGTGTGTGTGTGTGTGTGTTTGTGTGTGTGTTAGTATTAGGTGTCAGTAGGAAGAAAAGTGTGCTTACCAGATGAGGCCTCACCTGAAGGAACCGTGCTTCTGTCACACACTCCGTCCTTCAGCAGTTTGTCCCGGATCTCCCAGCTGAACATGCCCGGGTTCTCCCGCTTGTATTCCTCGATCCTCTTCTCCACGTCAGGCGTTGCCACCTGCTTTAGTGTCGAACGGCGGGATGTGCACAAATAAAAAGGGAAAAAAAAAGCATGGAAACGAGATGTTAATGTCATAGGATTTTCAAATCATCTGATCTGATATTAAGCGTAAATCAGATATGAATGAAATCAGATATGAATGAAATCAGATATGAATTAAATCAGATATGAATTAAATCAGATATTAATGGCGCCTCGTCATTCGCTTATTTCTACGTTTTAATAAACGTCTGACTCAAAAAGTATCCAACCAAAACTTTTTCGATTTTATTTTGTACTCTCTCTTTTATAGAAATAGAAATAATAAAACAGTTTTCCTTCTCACTTCTCATCACTTCCATCGTTATATTTATTATATATTTTAAGTTTCCAAGCTATTTAAAGGTACATCAGCTTTCCATATTTAAGCTGTATATATATATATATTTGTGTGTTTGTGTTATTTTATACATATAATTACAATTTTAAATATATACTAATAATTAGTCATGTTTAGACAAAAAATTGTGCAGTCGTGAAAATAATCTTTGTGTTTAATCACAAAGTAAGAAACACATTCTGAACATTTATTTTGTTTATTTAATTCGGAAATGTGAATGTTTATATGTAAATAAAGTGCAAAGTTTTAAAGATTAAAAAATGATGTACTATAATTAATAATATATTATTTATAAAGGTATAAAGATGTAATGTGGCACCACGCCAATGACAAACGACTGCAGGTCCTAAAGCGACTTTGTGTCATTACCCGATTGCTAAATTGTTTCTAAATTGATTAGTTTGATGTTTGGGGTCGGAGATATTTACCCTGGGTTTGCTCCCCCCTATGGCCCCTGGTCGGATGGACCCCGTCTCCTGGTAGCGGCAGAGGATTTTGGAGACGCAGCCGTGGGAAACCCGCAGCTGACGGGAGATGACGCAGGGTCGGATGCCATGGTGGGCCATCTCCACGATCTTGTGTCGGATGTGGTTCGGTAAAGGCCTCCCGTTGATGAACACGCCGCCGAGCTGGTTCACCCGACCCTGACCCAGCGGGGTGGACACTGCTCCGTGACAAAACACACACACACACACATCAGAAATATCAAGAAGATCCAAAAAACAACACACACACACATCAAAACACTCAGTGGTTATGGTATTGCAATGAAACTGCACGTGATTTTTTTTTTTTTTACTGACATTTTTTATTTGCGTTGTATCCCCCACCTACACCTACACACACACACACACACACACACACTTCCCAAACCGACCAGACGCATGCCAGACACACTCCATCTATTTGTCCTGTAACATGCATCAGTTGAGGAAAGCGGAACACTCGAGACCCGCATCTCGCATTCAAGAGCCGCTAAAAGGCGCGTGCACTTTACACCTTGATTATTCCCAGTCATGCAGTGCAAATATTGGCGTGATCCTTTGAGCAGACTCTTAGCCGTGAGTTTTTACTTCCATTTGCAGCAGAAGGCTACTTCACTAAATCCCGCAGCTCGAGCGCAGACGCCGAGTTCGTGCGGCTGAACATTTTTCACCAAACCGCTCTCAAGCACGAACTCCGGCTCATCACTTTCTCATGAACTGCTGCAGCTCTGCGTGCACGGCGAACTTTTTATTTACATGCATTAAATTTCTTTTGATAAACTGCAATTCTTTCATAAAAAAGAATGATATTAAATTAAACATTTTGCGCAATATTGTTTGTTGCACACTGATCATTGGTGTATCTATTTATATTCAGAAAAAAACATGCTTTTGCCTGGAGAAAATATTTATTTACTTACATATAAGATTTTTCTATTTTTCTATAAATGCACGTGTCTGGAGCGAAGTTGGCAAAACATTTCCTTTACGACCAATAAAAAGTTTTATTTGAATGTTGCTGAAATGATCACTTTTAATCACTTTTGAGTTTTTCATGTAAAAAAATCTACACGCTTCATAAAATTAACTCTTTCAAAGCAATCATTATTGTAAAATAAAAAAAAATGTGTATACATATATAAAAAGTTGTACCTTCCAGGGGAAATCCAGTGCGGGGGTAGTTCTGGCCCGGTGCTGGCCGAACCATTCGAGGAACTGTTCCTGTTAAAGTAGCCATTGAAGCTACTCAGAAAAAAGATTTAACAGTCCCTAATAATGTTTGGAAAAAATACGTCCAGTCTCGCTTTAGCCAGAGAAAATGATAACTACAGCTACAAGAGGTCCAGTGTTTTAAAAAGCCAAGCAAGAAGAATGAGATTCCAGAAACACAAGTAAACACGCTCCAAAGAAATAAAAAAAGTCACACACTTGTGCGCGCGATGAACACAATAAAATAAATAAAGAGTGCAGTGTTTTTTTACACAAAGTTTACAGAGTGGGGAAAAAAGTGATCGGAAGTGGATGATGTTTAGATGTTTTCCTCGACTCAGTCAGAGGTCTGCTGGTGGTGCTAACCTCCCTGGAGTAGCTGAAGTGACCCAACTTTAGAGCATGGCGGTGGGAAGGAGGGATGGGAGGGATGGAGGGATGGAGGTAGGGGGAGCGGGCCGGAGCGCACCGATAGGCTCTCTGGCCTTTCTTTTAATTCCGTTTCAAAAGAGGAGGTAAAGCCTCGGAGCTGGCAACCAATGAGAGGAAACAGGAAAAAGACGCGTCCAGACAAGAATCCGCTTCACAAGCATCCACCTCCATCTCATCCTCATCCTCCTCCTCCTCTTCCTCCAATGTAAGGCCAAACACCCAAGAAATGTCAAAACGAGTTTTCATTCATTCATCTCTGATTTGAGAGACGGATGCTAAACACACACACACACACACACACACACACACACACACACACACACACACACACACACTCATCATTATCGTCTCTAGTTAATGCTATACTTGGTACTTATATATTCTGACTGGTTTAAAACCAGTTGCTATTCAGTCCTGAGCAAACTAATACAATTCATAGCGCATGTTGAATAGAAACAAATAAACAAATTCGATGTTCACCCACATGCCATTGCACCAGTAGAACCCAAAACTCATCTAATTTTTCACGCAGCACCCTGCAGATCAGTCCAAGTTGAACAGATGTTATTATCATAAGCACAATGTCATATATTTTATTAATTTTTGCACCTGAAATCCTAAATCTTACTATCAGCGATGGCAGGATTAATACACCACGTGACCTCAGAATGAAAGTCACTGACTCTTTTTTTCCGCATGCGTCATAAAATCAGATCAAATTAAACTCCGCACTTGTAATGAAGAGAAACCCCAGAGCTCTGAACTGACACCGCTGATGTTCCTCCATAAAATAGACTATAACATAATTTGATTTAAATCTGATTTGTGATGTGACCCCCTGGTTAACTGAACAGTCTCCATGAATTTGGGGTGATGATGCGTGCAGTTTATAGCAGGTTTATTATTTCACACACCACGTGTACGAAGCTGTAAAGGTACAATGTCATGTAAAAGTCATGTCAGGTCAAATCCGACGCACCAGAAACGTACTTATAAATTTAATCCTGAGACTAAAATCAAATACTAACTGGTTGAAGTCGTGAAAAAAACAAGCAAAATCAAATCTCAGTTGTAAAGTCAGTGCAGAAATATTGGTTAATCATTTTTTTATGTCCTTCTTTAAGATGAAGTTCATATTTCATCTCATGTGATAATCGAGTAACGCACAGAAATTAAAAAAAGGAAACTGTAAATAAAAACTAAACTAAAAAAAAGGAAACTGTAAATAAAAACTAAACTAAGAAAAAAATAAAATCAAAATGGGAGTCTGGAATGAGCGCATGTGCAGCAAGGCCCGGGTGCGCGTGTCCACGCTGCGGGAGCGCGCATGACACTATAGCTATGGAGAACACTCATGGTGCAAAGCAATTTCACAAATAATTTTTACAACAATTAGGGAGTGTGCAGGGGGGTGAAATGGCGATTTCACATGCAGATGGGGAAGACGCGGTGGGGAAGACGGATGAGAGTCTCTCTCTCTCTCTCTCCTCTCTCTCTCTCTCTCTCTCGGAAAAAGGAGAGAAACCTATTGGAGCGGCTTTAAGGAGGGAAATTATTCTTCTTTTTTTTTTAACAGGTTTATCAAACTTTTGTTTCCTTTTAAAAAGTTATTTTTAAATTTCTCTCTCTATCAGAAATGAAAGGAAATAAATACTATGAATTTATGAATTCGGTTAATTTCAGTCTCATAAAAACTAAAAAAATAGATACAATTATATAGAAATAGAAAATTCAACTCAACAATATATAAATATAAAAATATAATAATATTAAATTAGAATGATGAGAGTAATGATAGAGAGAGCAACCCGATCTGACAACTGGATAATAATAATAATAATATTATTATTATTAATAATAATAATAATAATAATAATAATAATAATAATAATAATAATAATAACAATAATAATAACAATAATAATAATAATAATAATAATAATAATAATAATAATAGGAAAAAGAAGATAAGGCAGGTTTATTTAACAATGCTGACTACAACAAAACACAAAAACTGCATTGTTTGATATAATAATCAAGTAAAAAAAAATCTGGTTCATACAGAAAATTCATACACACTAACAAAAAAAAGGGTCTTTGTATAGTTGAGGATTTTAAAGGTTTATTATTCAATGAACTTAAGAAATTAAATCCTCAACAAATCCTGATCTGTTTTAACTGCACTAACTTTTTCACTGGTCATTCGGGTCTCATTAACATCTAACGTACAGAAAATAAATGAGGTATAGGGATTATGTTTTTAAGTATTCATCAGAACTGTTATTGGAGTAGGAGGTTAAACTTTAAGATTCCCTCAGATGGACAGTGTGTGAGTGTGTGTGAGTGTATAATGAGCAGCGGTGTTCTTCTAAACACTACACACGTGAACATTAAGAGTACTATACTGGACCTTACCATGTTGCATGAATTGTACCCCTGAATTCTTTAATGTGTGTCTCTCAGATTTATGCTTTAAATGTGGAATCTTTTGGACACTTTGGGTTGTAATTACATTTTGATGTATAGCTTTTAAGACACAATGTGTGCAGTTTTCCAGGTAAAAAAGAAGCACATACGAAAGTCCTGTTTAAAATGAAATTTTTTTATGTGAAAATAAATATATGCACCTCTGCTTTCCAAGCTGGTGGTTGAAGAATATCAACATATGTGGTCTTAAGGGGAAACACAAACAGAGAATGACTTACACAACATTACAGGAATGACATTTCTACTCTAACATTGCCTTTTTTTTGAGTCTTAAATCATTTTTAAGATCGACAGTAAAAAAAAAAAGAAAAAGCCTAGAAGTTTCCACAAGGTCGACTCAGAGTGAAAGTTTGAATCAGAGTTAACACTAAGTGCCAGGTACCTGAGTGAACTCCAAAACCATTCCCAAATCTCCACGGTCCATCTCATCTCCCCCCAGCTCACCAGCTCATACTCTCTCGACCCTCCCCGTGAAGCTTGTTAACTTGCCGAGGCACGCTCACATCTGCTGAGAATTATGTCAATGTGTTATTGCTTCCTCGGCAGAATTATTTTAGAGAGAGAGAGAGAGAGAGAGAGAGAGAGAGAGAGAGAGAGAGAGAGAGAGAGAAAGAGAGAGAGAGGGTGTAAGATGTCAGGTAGTAGGAGAAAGAGCTGCTGCTTGTTAGGCTTCACACTATCATTAGAGACAAGGAGCAGGTCAGAGATACACATCTTTATGGAACAGTGCAGTGAAAGAGGAGATCAGGCGTAACCTTAGGGTCTTCTTTACATAAAGTTATTCGGGAATCATTTCAGCATTTAAAAGTCAGATTCAATTTATAAATATCTTTGTGAATTTTAAATTATCTGATGGTGTTGCAAATTCAGGTCTCTGATTATCAGCTTATAAAATATCCCAATCATCTCCTTCTTACTATAAAGAAAAAGACCCCCAGCCTCAGGCCGAAGCTTAGACACATACATTTGACAAACTGTTTTATTAAGAATGAAATAAAACTATTTATTGCTATGGTTGAAGATATAAATCCAAAAATCTACTGCTGTTGGCATGACCCAAATATTTTAATCTATTTTCTGTAAAATCATGTACCTCAATTCTATCAAATATTTTATATATCATATAAAAATATGGAGGTGGGTTTGTGCACAGGGGCATTGTGCTGCTGGAACAGGATTGTGTCTCCTAGTGCAAGATCATTTCATGCTACCAAATCCAAAGACGTCCTACACAATTGTGTGCCTCCAACTTTGTGGAAACAGTTTGAGGACGTAGCACATATATGAATTATCAAAAGAACCCTCAAAGTTCTTTGCTTATGCAGAACTAAAACTAAAATCGAAAACCTAATCTTTCTTAGCTTTCAAAAAAATAAAAAAAGGTTGAGAATTCCCTAAAGAGCTCAGTATTAAAGATAAAGGTGTATTTACCTGAAATAAACACCTGGAACAAACAACTGGAACAAACCTCAAATCATTGCCCTGTTTTACATTGTAGAACATTTTGCATCTTGGAGTTTGGGATACTTGTAGAAAAAAAATGGTTCTTTAAGGGTTCATTGACCAGATTAACTAAACATCTGAAACATCTCTGAAATCTTTAAAGTTTCTACTGAGGAACAGGCTGAAGAACACTTTTCTAAAGACACGAGTCTGTTCTATTCAAATTCAATGCTCAGAACCTCTCAGATGTTTTACATTGCGCTTTCTTGGGACTCTGTTCTCTTTAAAGGTTTGCATAATTAAAAGTTCTTAGACTCCTGAAATCTGGTCTGCGTGGAGAAGTGATAAGTAAAACGCTGTTTAAAAGCCGTCAATGTTCTAAGTCGCTTGGCGTTTTCAACTACACTAAATACAATTTTTCTGTTCTGACTGGTTATTGCACGGAAATTAATCCGGTATCAAGATCCACTGACCCGAATTAAGTTCCTGCTGAGTTCCTGATTACGCTTTTTGAAGTCCTGGAAAGAGGTTTAAATGGCAATTTCTTTAAAAAAAAATATCTACAGTTTTATCAGTAAATGACATCAGGCGAAGTGCTGCTCCACCTTTCATCATCATCATCACAATGTTTACGTCATTAACGTTTCCTCACACACACACACTCACACAAATCTAAAAACAAAAAAGGTTTCACTCTGTACACGTTTTATGATGTCATAAGTGATCTAGAAACACGGCTCTTTCTGGTGAACGGTATACGAGGACCTGATGATCTGGTCTGGTCCTCAGGAGTGCGACCCAGTGAGAGTTAAGTGTCCTCCTCACACACCAAGGGCCAGGGTCTCTCTCTCTCTCTCTCTCTCTCTCTCTCCCCTCTAATGAAGTATGACTATCATCTACCAGAGCTGTCTGGATGGCCGTCGAGCTCAAAGTGTGCGTCTTAAAAGCGTTCCAATCTGACCGCCTCCAAAAGAGCCTTTTAAGTGCATAAAACCTTTTAAAATGGATAAGGGGCCGATTGGTGATTTGTTTCTGTGCACCTCGGGGCCACGTCTATGCATATAAACACACACACACACACACACACACACACACGCGCGCGCGTGCTCGCTCGCACTGATTCCATCTCTGTTACTTCGGGCGAAATGACTGAAACCGCATGAAGCTAGGTGTGTAGGAAATTGCTTCTTAAATGTTATTACGGATGTGAAAGTAGAGCGGAACAGTGATGGAGAGATAGAAAAAAAAAATGAGGATGTCAGTGCGTCTTGGCATTTCATTATACATCTGACACCTATATGCCGAGTAAAATCCCCAAATTACCTTCATCATTTTATATCGCCTCGGATAGAAAGTACACGTGCAGCCATGGAGTAAAACACAGAAGTAATAAAACAAAAATCAACCTTGGGGTATAGAGTTTATATTATACAGAAACATTTACACATCAAAAGTCCACACATCCTTCACTCGAAGTGCAGATCCTCATGATTGAATAGACTTTGGTAAAAGTTGAAGTTCTGACTGCACTTTTTCACTCAAGTTAAAGAAGTTTGGGCTCCGACATGTTCTTCAGTAAAAAGTGATGATTATTACTACAGAAAAGCTTCTTTTAAAAGCTCTATACTAAACAGTTTTTTTTTATTATTTTCACAAACTACAAAAATGATCGACACCTGTAAGGTTTTAAATAAATTCCTTTATCGAAATACATTTAATTTCCTCATAAGTCACAGAAATTCATTCTGGCATTGCTGTTAGTCATGTGCTGTTTCTTTGAGGTGTGAGAAAATGTTCTGCAATGATCTATACAGTAGTGAGGAAGTAATAACAATAACAACAATTATAATAATAATAATACATTATAAGGACAAAACTAAATGTACACCTTACCAGAAGATTGGGTGTTTTTTTTTTTAGTTTTTTTTAACATCACATTCCAGTCCCCATTTTGCTGTTTTAATAACCTCCACTCTTGGAAGATGCTCCACTAGATTTTGTGGAGATTTGTTGAGATTTATTCACAATTGTGTTGTCAGGTAGTGATGTAGGTGAGGTGAGGAGATCTTCCACTCCAATCCATGCAAAAGCAAAAGTCTGGAAAAGAATACATATGGCCACACAGAGTAGTCATTTCTCATCTGCATCATCTGATCACCTGAGCACTAACTCACAGGTGTGTTAACATGACTAACACACACATTTTCTACAGGTGGAATCAGTGGCGTCTCGGAGATGATTGTGCTCCACCAATTCACTCTGTAGGATCGTTGTTGTTTTTTTTTTACTTTCTCTAGAACTGCTATTTATTTAAGTTATATTTATTATATATATATATATATAATAAAATACTTAAACATTTCCTACTAATACTATTATGCATTAAACGAATAATAATAATTAATAATCAATATTTGTTATATTTATTTGCACCTCGTGTAGCGCGTGTATAAAAGCAATACATTGTCGACATCTTGTGGTCAGTCCGTAGAACTGCATGTTGAATTCAACTTCCGGTTACATTTCCTAAAAGGGAGGTAAAAAGTAAGATGGCGGCGCCCTTGCGAATGTCATGCTGCTGATGTCGCAGGTGCGGTTTTGATAAACGTATAGTGATTTCTGGAGCAAGAAATCCATTTATCATCCTTATATAAAGTAAGTGAACATTTTTTATTCGAGAAATTATTTTTATTTGACATGAGAGAAGATAAGATTGATGGTTAAATGGGTATTTAATCCATGTATGGTTTATGGTGTTGATTTTATTGTTAGAAGTTCAGTAGAAATCATTTCTATAGATGTCTTTAGACTGATTGTTGATCTGCATTTGTTTTCTAGGATTGAAACTGAACGATGGTCCATCTGTGTAAGTATTTACAAATATTATCTGTCAAAGTTGTATACATTATACATTTATTTAGGATATAAGCTTTCTGAATAGTATTTGGTAATGAGAATTTGTTTGTTTTTAACGTGTTGAACAGACCTGTAGATGAAATATATTTGTGCTCTTGAATGTAAAACTGATGTGCAATTCCCAGAATAAACATCCAACCTGATAAACATGTCAAAAACTTGCATAAACTCCAATTTTCTTCGATTCCATATGAGTTAAGGATCACACTGTCCCATGTCTTCAAATATTTAAATGGTGTTTTTGGTCTAAAGACGATCCGCAGCCACACTTTTGTTTTCAGTCGTTTCCAAAAGTTGCGGATGGACGGCTAAAAACGCAGAGAAAAACTATTTCTTTAATATTTATTCATATAAAATATTTTCAGAACTTTCCACAGCGAACAAAACTGATTATACGAGTTGCGTTCATTCAACAGCATCACTATTACTCAAAAAGTACCACGGAGGTCACGTGGCTATCCGCCTGGCGCTCGGCGGCGCCACCAACAGGCCGTTTTACCGCATCGTGGCTGCCTACAACAAAAGGGCACGAGACGGGAAGTACATTGAGCAGCTGGGATCGTACGACCCTCTTCCCAACATCTACAACGAGAAGCTCGTCGCCTTCAACTACGAAAGAATCAAGTACTGGATGGGTTGCGGAGCTCATCCCACTAAACCCGTGGCCAAACTTTTGGGTCGGTGCACTGATACAGGACGTCTGTTCAGTTCATGAAATTTTATCGTGTTTTTTTAATGGTTTGTTTGCATTTCATGAAATTCCAGGCCTGGCCGGATTTTTCCCGCTGCATCCGATGACGATAACGGAGGCGGAACGGCGGAAAGCAGAAGCTACGGCGGTTTTGAAACAGGAAGCGGCTGAAGATCCAGACGAAGAAGAAAAGCAGGCGGAGCAGTAGCATTTACTCTTAATGCCCAAAGTGATTTTTTTATTTTTTTCCCACCATCATTCTTTTGGGAGAAAACAAAAAGGAAAAACATGATGCAAATATCATTAGAGACTTTAACGTGTCCTGATGGTCGATTTCTTTATATTTTCTATTTCATATAATTTGTGTGTGTGTGTGTGTGTGTGTGTGTGTGTGTGTGTGTGTGTGTGTGTGTGTGTGTGTATTTAATGCTAATAAATCTCATCAAAATGTTTTTTTGAAATGTTTTTTCTTCTTCTTCTTTCGGTTTCTCCCATTAGGGGGCGCCACAGTGGATCATCCGTCTCCACACCCCCCTGTCCTCTACATCTGCCTCTTTCACACCAACTTCCTGCATGTCTTCCCTCACCACATCCATAAACCTCCTCCTTGGTCTTTCTCTTTTCCTCCTTCCTGATGTCTCCATCCTCAGCATTCTCCTACTGATATACCCCATGTCCCTCCTCTGCACATGTCCAAACCATCTCAATCTCACCTCCCTCACCTTGTCTCCAAAACGTCCTACATGCCCTGTCTCTCTAATAAACTCATTTCTAATCCTGTCCATCGTCATCACTCCCAATGAACATCTCAGCATCTTCAGCTCTGCTACCTCCAGCTCCGCCTCCTGTCTTTTACTCAATGCCACTGTCTCTAATCTATACAACATCTCAGGTCTCACCACAGTCCTATAAACTTTCCCTTTCACTCTCACAGATACTCTTCTATCACAAATCACTCCTGCTATCACTCTTCTCCACCCACTCCACCCTGCCTGCACTCTTTTCTTCACTTCTCTAACACACTCTCCATTACTTTACACTGTTGAGCCCAGGTACCTGAATTCCTCCACCTTCTCCACCTCTTCTTCCTGCAACCGCACCACTACACTGCCCTCCCTCTCATTCACACACATGTACTCTGTCTTACTGACTTTCATGGGGTTTGGTTTTGGTTTTTTAAAAATACTTTTTTCCAAAGCAGCTTTCTTTCTTTCTTTCTTTTTTTTGTATCTGACTACTGAGTTTTTATTTAATTTATTCCCTCTAAATAATTAAACAGAAATTCTCTGCTGCTTGTTTTTAATGATCGTGATAGCATTTGAGTGCAGGTTTATGAGGTTATGTCCCTCCTATAAAAAGTTTCGGGCAATGAATCAACATAAAACCTGTTCCTGCAGAGGGCCTGTTGGTTAATATGATGAATAATACCAGGAAAAGATTTTCCAGTTTCAGGTGTGCGATTTTTATTCAGATTGATATCAAAGGAACAAACAGAGGTGTGGACGTTGTGGTTATGGGTCAGCAGTGTCCCATTCCGTTTCCTTGTGTTTGCCTAAGCAGTGGTTTATGAGTCCTGAGTCTTTTTCTGTTTATAGAATTGCTACATGCCTTAAACAGACTCATCTATTTGGAATTGTGATTCTCCGGAAATCTTTTGTTTATGTTCAAGTGTCAGATTCGTGATCATTGTTCTGTATGTACAATCCTAAACGTTCCTTAGAAATGTACGTTTATCCCTGATGAGTGAGCCACTAGGATGGAAAGGAAAAACTTCCTAGGACGGCATGAGGACGAATCCTTGGGAGGAATCCTTGGTGAACCGGTGACAGGGTCGTGGGGGACGAGGATCATTGATGCACGTGTAAAGTGAAGGCTGGTCCGTGTGGTCCGATGCTCAATGTGTTCTTTTTTCTTGAGTCTGCTACATTGGATCAGGACTGCATGAACAGTTCTGCATTTAAGCGCCAATTACTGCACACCTCAACAACAATGGAACTGTCATGAATGGAAATTTGGTGGACAAGGATGGGTTCCTCTCTGAGTCTGGTTTCTACCAAGGATTCCTCCTCAAACCATCTTAGGGAGTTTTTCCTTTCCATAGTCGCCACTGGCTCACTCATAAGGGATAAACTTACAATTCTAAGGAACATTTAGGCACTAAACGTATACTTTCTAACTTTATAACCTCTTTCTTTCTGTAAAGATGCTTTGGGACGATGTCCATTGTTAAAAGTGACCCACATACAAAAAATGAATTCAATTGAAACTGTTGGTAGAGCATTATTTTTATACTTCATTCCTGCCATCTAAACCCAGGGTCTTCTGAGCTCAAGGTAATGCTCATGTGAGTTTCTTTAAGTTCTGTCTGGGTTTTGACATTCAATCCAGAGGATATTTTTTTAAATCCCTGGGTTGGATTATTAAAGCAGTTTATTTATTAACTCTCCAGTTTAGTTACGGTTAATGGGTGGCGTGATCTCTCTACACTCCTTCACATTACAATGGTTTACTCAAGGTGTGACTGTTACCTTCCTCAACGACGTGATGACATACAGAACGTACAGCACTCATCAGTTCATCATTTCATCTTGTGGAGCCTCCTTTGATTCCATCCCAAATCTCATTGAAAAGAGAAAAGAAGCAACTCTTTAATGAGATGATCAGCGTTCGTTTTTATCAGCACAAACAAACCAATAAGATGACAATAAGAAGTTTGATAGGAAAGATATTTCGGACAAACAAATCTACACTACCTCATGCTGTAATAATCGCACTGACTGTTATACTTCTGATCCCAGAAGCATCTTCAGAATATGGTGAGTTTAAGCCTATTTTTACAGAAATAAAACCTCATCCCTGTTATTAATTATGGTCAAATTTATCATTAGTGGTATTTACTAAAAGTTCTTGTGCATCAAACAGCAATATAGTTATTAATATTATTATTATTATTATTATTATTATCGCAAGGAATCACAATTTAGGGTGATTGCTTTACTGTGGCGTTCTCAAGGTGTGTTCTGACATGATATACATTACAATGAACATAACGAGTTTGTATCAAGAAAAGGATGCTAATTCATTGACCATGGGAAATTCTTTAGGAGAAATTTGGAGAAATAAATAAATAATTCTATTGGCTGTATTATTTTTGGCACAAGAACAGGGTGAGTTAAAACTGATTTCAGCAAAAGATTATTAAATGTAAGAATTTGTAAGGTGTATTCGGGATTATCAATTGGGGTATGTAGGAAAAATGCATGAACATAGAAATATGCAAGTATTATGTGCATGGTATAAGCATGCACGATACTCGAAGACATTCAGATTTCGTATCTTTTTTTTGTCTTGTAAACATTAGTTCGGGGAAAAAATCAGACTGAAAGGTCTTAATGTGTAAGCTTTGATTGTTCTGTTTAGTTGCTGAGCACTTTACTCTAATGCTAATTCAGATAATGAAATAGCTGTTACATGGGGGATTTAGGAACTTGGAGTCATTTGGAAAAAGTTTAAAAATTCTGTTTGAAAATGCTTTTTTACACATCTTTGCTCCTAAAACAGTCCAATGCAGGGTTTACATGTACAATATTTATTATTATCTAGATGTGCACCATCATAAATATACTGTACGAGTTGGATGCGGCAGTGTCACTATATCTATTGTCTCTGTGTCAATGTTATTACTGTTCTAATGTCTCTGTCACATGACACTGTGTTCTCCTCAACTGTAGATGCATATTCGATACCATCTACTACCTTTTTACAACTTACATCTGTAAGTTCTGAAACGGCACAAACAACCTCAAGCAAGGACACATCAATTAAAACAACTGGGCAGACTTTTGAATCTTCAAAAGCACCAGAACAAACATCTGTATTTCCAACCACAGGTGAAACAATAGCCTCATCTTCAACAACTAAATACAGCCCCACAACCATACACGCAATATTCACAAGTGCAACTGAAACAGTCCCCACAATGGTAGAATCTGAAGAAACAACTACTAAATCTTCAGATGAAGGTACACATTCATCATCGTCATCGACAACAGAATCACGAACAACTTTAACATCTCATACCAATTTAATTTCTGACTTGGCAGTGATGAGCACACTGAGCACTAATGAACACACATCAACAGAAATAATGGAACAGTCCAGTGGAACTTCAGAAGTTTCAAAAATGCCAAGTCAACAGACCCCTGGATCTTCTCCCACAACTGTCACACTTCTTTCATATACTACTACAGAACCAACAGAAGTCACGTCCAAAACAGATGTCACACTAGCAACAGGCAGCACAATACAAACAGGTCGCACAGTCAATACAACAGAGGAATCAGTACATCGGTCCTCAACTGAAAATGTCCATTCAATAGCATCCACCTACATAACATCTGTGTCCTCAAAACTTCATCCAACCCTTTCTTCTGAAACAAGAAACGCAAGCTCTACAGGGTACACTGTTAAAACCTCGCAATCTTTAATGGGAACAAGTCAGAAATCTTCAGCATCTCCTTCCACAGGTACAACAACACCTTCAGTTCCATCAAGAGAATTCCAACCTACATCAACAATGGTAATGGCAACAGAAAGCACAATCGAAACAACTCAAATAGTCTCTACAACCGAGGAATCGGCACATTCCACTGCAATCTCTTCAACTGTAGATGCCCATTCAATGCCATCCACCTACTCAACATCCATTACCTTCACACACCATCCATTAGTGAGTTCTGAAACTGCACAAACAACCTCAAGAGAGGACACATCAATTAAAACAACTGGGCAGACTTTTGAGTCTTCAAAAGCACCAGACCAAACATCTGTATTGCCAACCACAGGTGAAACTATAGCCTCATCTTCAACAACTAAATACAGTCACACAACCATACACTCAATATTCACAAGTGCAACTGAAACAGTCCCCACAATGATAGAATCTGAAGAAACAACTACTAAATCTTCAGATGAAGCTACACATTCATCATCGTCATCGACAACAGAATCATCAACAACTTTAACATCTCATACCAATTTAATTTCTGCATTGGGAGTGACTACTACTCTGAGCCCTAATGAATACACATCAACAGACATAACGGAACAGTCCAGTGGAACTTCAGAAGTGTCAAAATTGACAAGTCAACCGAACCCTGTATCTTCTCCCACTCCTGTACCACTTCCTACAAATCTTTCAACAGGACCAATGACAGTCACACCAGCAATCGACAAAACAATACAAACAAGTCCCACAGCCTATGCAACAGAGGAAACACCACATCTTTCCTCAACTGAAAACGTCTATTCAGTGCCATCCACATACATAACATCTGTGCCCTCAAAACCTTCTCCACCCATTACTTCTGAAACAACAGAAACAAGCTCAACAGGATACACTGTTGAAACATCTCAATTTTCTATGGAATCAAGTCAGCAGTTTTCAGGATCCCCTTCCACAAGTACAACAGCACCTTCCGATACATCAACAGAGCTCGGATCCACAGCACCACTAACAACAGCAACAGAAAGCACAATCCAAACAACTCAAATACTCTCTTCATCTGAGGAATCAGCACATTACACTGTGTTCTCCTCAACTGTAGATGCATATTCCATACCATCTACTACCTTTTTACAACTTACATCTGTAAGTTCTGAAACGGCACAAACAACCTCAAGAGAGGACACATCAATTAAAACAACTGGGCAGACTTTTGAATCTTCAAAAGCACCAGAACAAACATCTGTATTTCCAACCACAGGTGAAACAATAGCCTCATCTTCAACAACTAAATACAGCCCCACAACCATACACGCAATATTCACAAGTGCAACTGAAACAGTCCCCACAATGGTAGAATCTGAAGAAACAACTACTAAATCTTCAGATGAAGGTACACATTCATCATCGTCATCGACAACAGAATCACGAACAACTTTAACATCTCATACCAATTTAATTTCTGACTTGGCAGTGATGAGCACACTGAGCACTAATGAACACACATCAACAGAAATAATGGAACAGTCCAGTGGAACTTCAGAAGTTTCAAAAATGCCAAGTCAACAGACCCCTGGATCTTCTCCCACAACTGTCACACTTCTTTCATATACTACTACAGAACCAACAGAAGTCACGTCCAAAACAGATGTCACACTAGCAACAGGCAGCACAATACAAACAGGTCGCACAGTCAATACAACAGAGGAATCAGTACATCGGTCCTCAACTGAAAATGTCCATTCAATAGCATCCACCTACATAACATCTGTGTCCTCAAAACTTCATCCAACCCTTTCTTCTGAAACAAGAAACGCAAGCTCTACAGGGTACACTGTTAAAACCTCGCAATCTTTAATGGGAACAAGTCAGAAATCTTCAGCATCTCCTTCCACAGGTACAACAGCACCTTCAGTTCCATCAACAGAATTCCAACCTACATCAACAATGGTAATGGCAACAGAAAGCACAATCGAAACAACTCAAATAGTCTCTACAACCGAGGAATCAGCACATTCCACTGCAATCTCTTCAACTGTAGATGCCCATTCAATGCCATCCACCTACTCAACATCCATTACCTTCACACACCATCCATTAGTGAGTTCTGAAACTGCACAAACAACCTCAAGAGAGGACACATCAATTAAAACAACTGGGCAGACTTTTGAGTCTTCAAAAGCACCAGACCATACATCTGTATTTCCAACCACAGGTGAAACTATAGCCTCATCTTCAACAACTAAATACAGTCCCACAACCATACACTCAATATTCACAAGTGCAACTGAAACAGTCCCCACAATCATAGAATCTGAAGAAACAACTACTAAATCTTCAGATAAAGCTACACATTCATCATCGTCATCGACAACAGAATCATCAACAACTTTAACATCTCATACCAATTTAATCTCTGCATTGGCAGTGACTACTACTCTGAGCCCTAATGAATACACATCAACAGACATAACGGAACAGTCCAGTGGAACTTCAGAAGTGTCAAAATTGACAAGTCAACCGAACCCTGTATCTTCTCCCACTCCTGTACCACTTCCTACAAATCTTTCAACAGGACCAATGACAGTCACACCAGCAATCGACAAAACAATACAAACAAGTCCCACAGCCTATGCAACAGAGGAAACACCACATCTTTCCTCAACTGAAAACGTCTATTCAGTGCCATCCACATACATAACATCTGTGCCCTCAAAACCTTCTCCACCCATTACTTCTGAAACAACAGAAACAAGCTCAACAGGATACACTGTTGAAACATCTCAATTTTCTATGGAATCAAGTCAGCAGTTTTCAGGATCCCCTTCCACAAGTACAACAGCACCTTCCGATACATCAACAGAGCTCGGATCCACAGCACCACTAACAACAGCAACAGAAAGCACAATCCAAACAACTCAAATACTCTCTTCATCTGAGGAATCAGCACATTACACTGTGTTCTCCTCAACTGTAGATGCATATTCCATACCATCTACTACCTTTTTACAACTTACATCTGTAAGTTCTGAAACGGCACAAACAACCTCAAGAGAGGACACATCAATTAAAACAACTGGGCAGACTTTTGAATCTTCAAAAGCACCAGAACAAACATCTGTATTTCCAACCACAGGTGAAACAATAGCCTCATCTTCAACAACTAAATACAGCCCCACAACCATACACGCAATATTCACAAGTGCAACTGAAACAGTCCCCACAATGGTAGAATCTGAAGAAACAACTACTAAATCTTCAGATGAAGGTACACATTCATCATCGTCATCGACAACAGAATCACGAACAACTTTAACATCTCATACCAATTTAATTTCTGACTTGGCAGTGATGAGCACACTGAGCACTAATGAACACACATCAACAGAAATAATGGAACAGTCCAGTGGAACTTCAGAAGTTTCAAAAATGCCAAGTCAACAGACCCCTGGATCTTCTCCCACAACTGTCACACTTCTTTCATATACTACTACAGAACCAACAGAAGTCACGTCCAAAACAGATGTCACACTAGCAACAGGCAGCACAATACAAACAGGTCGCACAGTCAATACAACAGAGGAATCAGTACATCGGTCCTCAACTGAAAATGTCCATTCAATAGCATCCACCTACATAACATCTGTGTCCTCAAAACTTCATCCAACCCTTTCTTCTGAAACAAGAAACGCAAGCTCTACAGGGTACACTGTTAAAACCTCGCAATCTTTAATGGGAACAAGTCAGAAATCTTCAGCATCTCCTTCCACAGGTACAACAGCACCTTCAGTTCCATCAACAGAATTCCAACCTACATCAACAATGGTAATGGCAACAGAAAGCACAATCGAAACAACTCAAATAGTCTCTACAACCGAGGAATCAGCACATTCCACTGCAATCTCTTCAACTGTAGATGCCCATTCAATGCCATCCACCTACTCAACATCCATTACCTTCACACACCATCCATTAGTGAGTTCTGAAACTGCACAAACAACCTCAAGAGAGGACACATCAATTAAAACAACTGGGCAGACTTTTGAGTCTTCAAAAGCACCAGACCAAACATCTGTATTTCCAACCACAGGTGAAACTATAGCCTCATCTTCAACAACTAAATACAGTCCACAACCATACACGCAATATTCACAAGTGCAACTGAAACAGTCCCCACAATATAGAATCGAAGAAACAACTACTAAATCTTCAGATGAAGCTACACATTCATCATCGTCATCGACAACAGAATCATCAACAACTTTAACATCTCATACCAATTTAATCTCTGCATTGGCAGTGACTACTACTCTGAGCCCTAATGAATACACATCAACAGACATAACGGAACAGTCCAGTGGAACTTCAGAAGTGTCAAAATTGACAAGTCAACCGAACCCTGTATCTTCTCCCACTCCTGTACCACTTCTACAAATCTTTCAACAGGACCAATGACAGTCACACCAGCAATCGACAAAACAATACAAACAAGTCCCACAGCCTATGCAACAGAGGAAACACCACATCTTTCCTCAACTGAAAACGTCTATTCAGTGCCATCCACATACATAACATCTGTGCCCTCAAAACCTTCTCCAACCATTACTTCTGAAACAACAGAAGCAAGCTCAACAGGATACACTGTTGAAACATCAAAATTTTCAATGGAATCAAGTCAGCAGTCTTCAGGATCCCCTTCCACAAGTACAACAGCACCTTCAGATCCATCAACAGAATCGATCACAGCACCACTAACAACAGCAACAGAAAGCACAATCCAAACAACTCAAATACTCTCTTCATCTGAGGAATCAGCACATTACACTGTGTTCTCCTCAACTGTAGATGCATATTCATACCATCTACTACCTTTTTACAACTTACATCTGTAAGTTCTGAAACGGCACAAACAACCTCAAGCGAGGACACATCAATTAAAACAACTGGGCAGAATTTTGAATCTTCAAAAGCACCAGAACAAACATCTGTATTTCCAACCACAGGTGAACAATAGCCTCATCTTCAACAACTAAATACAGCCCACAACCATACACGCAATATTCACAAGTGCAACTGAAACAGTCCCCACAATGGTAGAATCTGAAGAAACAACTACTAAATCTTCAGATGAAGCTACACATTCATCATCGTCATGACAACAGAATCATCAACAACTTTAACATCTCATACCAATTTAATCTCTGCATTGGCAGTGATACTACTCTGAGCCTAATGAATACACATCAACAGACATAACGGAACAGTCCAGTGGAACTTCAGAAGTGTCAAAATGACAAGTCAACCGAACCCTGTATCTTCTCCCACTCCTGTACCACTTCCTACAAATCTTCAACAGGACCAATGACAGTCACACCAGCAACGACAAAACAATACAAACAGTCCCACAGCCTATGCAACAGAGGAAACACCACATCTTTCCTCAACTGAAAACGTCTATTCAGTGCATCCACATACATAACATCTGTGCCCTCAAAACCTTCTCCAACCTTCTTCTGAAACAACAGAAGCAAGCTCAACAGGATACACTGTTGAAACATCACATTTTCAATGGAATCAAGTCAGCATCTTCAGGATCCCTTCCACAAGTACAACAGCACCTTCAGATCCATCAACAGAGCTCATCCACAACACTAACAAAGCAACAGAAAGCACAATCAAACAACTCAAATATCTCTTCATCTGAGGAATCAGCACATTACACTGTTTCTCTCAACTGTAGATGCATATTCCATACCATCTACTACCTTTTTACAACTACATCTTAAGTTCTGAAACGGCACAAACAACCTCAAGAGAGGACACATCAATTAAAACAACTGGGCAGACTTTTGAATCTTCAAAAGCACCAGAACAAACATCTGTATTTCCAACCACAGGTGAAACATAGCCTCATCTTCAACAACTAAATACAGTCCCACAACCATACACGCAATATTCACAAGTGCAACTGAAACAGTCCCCACAATGTAGAATCTGAAGAAACAACTACTAAATCTTCAGATGAAGCTACACATTCATCATCGTCATCGACAACAGAATCACAACAACTTTAACATCTCATACCAATTTAATTTCTGGCTTGGCAGTGATGAGCACACTGAGCACTAATGAACACACATCAACAGAAATAATGGAACAGTCCAGTGGAACTTCAGAAGTTTCAAAAATGCCAAGTCAACAGACCCCTGGATCTTCTCCCACACTGTCACACTTCTTTCAATACTACTACAGAACCAACAGAAGTCACGTCCAAACAGATGTCACACTAGCAACAGCAGCACAATACAAACAGTCGCACAGTCAATACAACAGAGGAATCATACATCGTCCTCAACTGAAAATGTCCATTCAATAGCATCCACCTACATAACATCTGTGCCTCAAAACTTCATCCAACCCTTTCTTCTGAAACAAGAACGCAAGCTCTACAGGGTACACTGTTAAAACCTCGCAATCTTTAATGGAACAAGTCAGAATCTTCAGCATCTCCTTCCACAGTACAACAGCACCTTCAGTTCCATCAACAGAATTCCACCTACATCAACAATGGTAAGGCAACAGAAAGCACAATCAAACAACTCAAATATCTCTACACCGAGGAATCAGCACATTCACTGCATTCTTCAACTGTAGATGCCATTCAATACCATCTACTCACATCCATTCCTTCACACACCATCATTAGTGAGTTCTGAAACTGCACAAACAACCTCAAGAGAGGACACATCAATTAAAACAACTGGGCAGACTTTTGAGTCTTCAAAAGCACCAGACAAACATCTGTATTTCCAACCACAGGTGAAACTATAGCCTCATCTTCAACAACTAAATACAGTCCCACAACCATACACGCAATATTCACAAGTGCAACTGAAACAGTCCCCACAATGATAGAATCTGAAGAAACAACTACTAAATCTTCAGATGAAGCTACACATTCATCATCGTCATCGACAACAGAATCATCAACAACTTTAACATCTCATACCAATTTAATCTCTGCATTGGCAGTGACTACTACTCTGAGCCTAATGAATACACATCAACAGACATAACGGAACAGTCCAGTGGAACTTCAGAAGTGTCAAAATTGACAAGTCAACCGAACCCTGTATCTTCTCCCACTCCTGTACCACTTCCTACAAATCTTCAACAGGACCAATGACAGTCACACCAGCAATCGACAAAACAATACAAACAAGTCCCACAGCCTATGCAACAGAGGAAACACCACATCTTTCCTCAACTGAAAACGTCTATTCAGTGCCATCCACATACATAACATCTGTGCCCTCAAAACCTTCTCCACCCTTACTTCTGAAACAACAGAACAAGCTCAACAGGATACACTGTTGAAACATCAACATTTCAATGGAATCAAGTCAGCAGTCTTCAGGATCCCTTCCACAAGTACAACAGCACCTTCAGATCCATCAACAGAATTCCGATCTACAGCACACTAACAACAGCAACAGAAAGCACAATCCAAACAACTCAAATACTCTCTTCATCTGAGGAATCAGCACATTACACTGTGTTCTCCTCAACTGTAGATGCATATTCATACCATCTACTACCTTTTTACAACTTACATCTGTAAGTTCTGAAACGGCACAAACAACCTCAAGCGAGGACACATCAATTAAAACAACTGGGCAGACTTTTGAATCTTCAAAAGCACCAGAACAAACATCTGTATTTCCAACCACAGGTGAAACAATAGCCTCATCTTCAACAACTAAATACAGTCCCACAACCATACACGCAATATTCACAAGTGCAACTGAAACAGTCCCCACAATGTAGAATCTGAAGAAACAACTACTAAATCTTCAGATGAAGGTACACATTCATCATCGTCATCGACAACAGAATCACAACAACTTTAACATCTCATACCAATTTAATCTCTGGCTTGGCAGTGATGAGCACACTGAGCACTAATGAACACACATTAACAGAAATAATGGAACAGTCCAGTGGAACTTCAGAAGTTTCAAAAATGCCAAGTCAACAGACCCCTGGATCTTCTCCCACAACTGTCACACTTCTTTCATATACTACTACAGAACCAACAGAAGTCACGTCCAAAACAGATGTCACACTAGCAACAGGCAGCACAATACAAACAGGTCGCACAGTCAATACAACAGAGGAATCAGTACATCGGTCCTCAACTGAAAATGTCCATTAATAGCATCCACCTACATAACATCTGTGTCCTCAAAACTTCATCCAACCCTTTCTTCTGAAACAAGAACGCAAGCTCTACAGGGTACACTGTTAAAACCTCGCAATCTTTAATGGAACAAGTCAGAAATCTTCAGCATCTCCTTCCACAGGTACAACAGCACCTTCAGTTCCATCAACAGAATTCCAACCTACATCAACAAGTAATGGCAACAGAAAGCACAATCGAAACAACTCAAATAGTCTCTACAACCGAGGAATCAGCACATTCCACTGCAATCTCTTCAACTGTAGATGCCCATTCAATGCCATCCACCTACTCAACATCCATTACCTTACACACCATCCATAGTGAGTTCTGAAACTGCACAAACAACCTCAAGAGAGGACACATCAATTAAAACAACTGGGCAGACTTTTGAGTCTTCAAAAGCACCAGACCAAACATCTGTATTTCCAACCACAGGTGAAACTATAGCCTCATCTTCAACAACTAAATACAGTCCCACAACCATACACGCAATATTCACAAGTGCAACTGAAACAGTCCCCACAATCATAGAATCTGAAGAAACAACTACTAAATCTTCAGATGAAGCTACACAT
This sequence comes from Silurus lanzhouensis, assembly GCA_039877035.1. NCBI lineage: Eukaryota > Metazoa > Chordata > Actinopteri > Siluriformes > Siluridae > Silurus > Silurus lanzhouensis. Next base: position 709,537 of record JBCEWE010000202.1, read on the forward strand.
TCATCATCGTCATCGACAACAGATCATCAACAACTTTAACATCTCATACCAATTTAATTTCTGCATTGGCAGTGACTACTACTCTGAGCCCTAATGAATACACATCAACAGACATAACGGAACAGTCCAGTGGAACTTCAGAAGTGTCAAAATTGACAAGTCAACCGAACCCTGTATCTTCTCCCACTCCTGTACCACTTCCTACAAATCTTTCAACAGGACCAATGACAGTCACACCAGCAATCGACAAAACAATACAAACAAGTCCCACAGCCTATGCAACAGAGGAAACACCACATCTTTCCTCAACTGAAAACGTCTATTCAGTGCCATCCACATACATAACATCTGTGCCCTCAAAACCTTCTCCACCCGTTACTTCTGAAACAACAGAAACAAGCTCAACAGGATACACTGTTGAAACATCAACATTTTCAATGGAATCAAGTCAGCAGTCTTCAGGATCCCCTTCCACAAGTACAACAGCACCTTCCGATACATCAACAGAGCTCGGATCTACAGCACCACTAACAACAGCAACAGAAAGCACAATCCAAACAACTCAAATACTCTCTTCATCTGAGGAATCAGCACATTACACTGTGTTCTCCTCAACTGTAGATGCATATTCCATACCATCTACTACCTTTTTACAACTTACAACTGTAAGTTCTGAAACGGCACAAACAACCTCAAGCGAGGACACATCAATTAAAACAACTGGGCAGACTTTTGAATCTTCAAAAGCACCAGAACAAACATCTGTATTTCCAACCACAGGTGAAACAATAGCCTCATCTTCAACAACTAAATACAGTCCACAACCATACACGCAATATTCACAAGTGCACTGAAACAGTCCCCACAATGGTGGAATCTGAAGAAACAACTACTAAATCTTCAGATGAAGGTACACATTCATCATCGTCATCGACAACAGAATCACGAACAACTTTAACATCTCATACCAATTTAATTTCTGACTTGGCAGTGATGAGCACACTGAGCACTAATGAACACACATCAACAGAAATAATGGAACAGTCCAGTGGAACTTCAGAAGTTTCAAAAATGCCAAGTCAACAGACCCCTGGATCTTCTCCCACAACTGTCACACTTCTTTCATATACTACTACAGAACCAACAGAAGTCACGTCCAAAACAGATGTCACACTAGCAACAGGCAGCACAATACAAACAGGTCGCACAGTCAATACAACAGAGGAATCAGTACATCGGTCCTCAACTGAAAATGTCCATTCAATAGCATCCACCTACATAACATCTGTGTCCTCAAAACTTCATCCAAACCTTTCTTCTGAAACAAGAAACGCAAGCTCTACAGGGTACACTGTTAAAACCTCGCAATCTTTAATAGGAACAAGTCAGAAATCTTCAGCATCTCCTTCCACAGGTACAACAGCACCTTCAGTTCCATCAACAGAATTCCAACCTACATCAACAATGGTAATGGCAACAGAAAGCACAATCGAAACAACTCAAATAGTCTCTACAACCGAGGAATCAGCACATTCCACTGCAATCTCTTCAACTGTAGATGCCCATTCAATGCCATCCACCTACTCAACATCCATTACCTTCACACACCATCCATTAGTGAGTTCTGAAACTGCACAAACAACCTCAAGAGAGGACACATCAATTAAAACAACTGGGCAGACTTTTGAGTCTTCAAAAGCACCAGACCAAACATCTGTATTTCCAACCACAGGTGAAACTATAGCCTCATCTTCAACAACTAAATACAGTCCCACAACCATACACGCAATATTCACAAGTGCAACTGAAACAGTCCCCACAATGATAGAATCGGAAGAAACAACTACTAAATCTTCAGATGAAGCTACGCATTCATCATCGTCATCGACAACAGAATCATCAACAACTTTAACATCTCATACCAATTTAATTTCTGCATTGGCAGTGACTACTACTCTGAGCCCTAATGAATACACATCAACAGACATAACGGAACAGTCCAGTGGAACTTCAGAAGTGTCAAAATTGACAAGTCAACCGAACCCTGTATCTTCTCCCACTCCTGTACCACTTCCTACAAATCTTTCAACAGGACCAATGACAGTCACACCAGCAATCGACAAAACAATACAAACAAGTCCCACAGCCTATGCAACAGAGGAAACACCACATCTTTCCTCAACTGAAAACGTCTATTCAGTGCCATCCACATACATAACATCTGTGCCCTCAAAACCTTCTCCACCCGTTACTTCTGAAACAACAGAAACAAGCTCAACAGGATACACTGTTGAAACATCTCAATTTTCTATGGAATCAAGTCAGCAGTCTTCAGGATCCCCTTCCACAAGTACAACAGCACCTTCAGATCCATCAACAGAATTCCGATCTACAGCATCACTAACAACAGCAACAGAAAGCACAATCCAAACAACTCAAATACTCTCTTCATCTGAGGAATCAGCACATTACACTGTGTTCTCCTCAACTGTAGATGCATATTCGATACCATCTACTACCTTTTTACAACTTACATCTGTAAGTTCTGAAACGGCACAAACAACCTCAAGCGAGGACACATCAATTAAAACAACTGGGCAGACTTTTGAATCTTCAAAAGCACCAGAACAAACATCTGTATTTCCAACCACAGGTGAAACAATAGCCTCATCTTCAACAACTAAATACAGTCCCACAACCATACACGCAATATTCACAAGTGCAACTGAAACAGTCCCCACAATCATTGAATCTGAAGAAACAACTACTAAATCTTCAGATGAAGGTACACATTCATCATCGTCATCGACAACAGAATCAGCAACAACTTTAACATCTCATACCAATTTAATCTCTGGCTTGTCAGTGATGAGCACACTGAGCACTAATGAACACACATTAACAGAAATAATGGAACAGTCCAGTGGAACTTCAGAAGTTTCAAAAATGCCAAGTCAACAGACCCCTGGATCTTCTCCCACAACTGTCACACTTCTTTCATATACTACTACAGAACCAACAGAAGTCACGTCCAAAACAGATGTCACACTAGCAACAGGCAGCACAATACAAACAGGTCGCACAGTCAATACAACAGAGGAATCAGTACATCGGTCCTCAACTGAAAATGTCCATTTAATAGCATCCACCTACATAACATCTGTGTCCTCAAAACTTCATCCAACCCTTTCTTCTGAAACAAGAGACGCAAGCTCTACAGGGTACACTGTTAAAACCTCGCAATCTTTAATGGGAACAAGTCAGAAATCTTCAGCATCTCCTTCCACAGGTACAACAGCACCTTCAGTTCCATCAACAGAATTCCAACCTACATCAACAATAGTAATGGCAACAGAAAGCACAATCGAAACAACTCAAATAGTCTCTACAACCGAGGAATCAGCACATTCCACTGCAATCTCTTCAACTGTAGATGCCCATTCAATGCCATCCACCTACTCAACATCCATTACCTTTACACACCATCCATCAGTGAGTTCTGAAACTGCACAAACAACCTCAAGAGAGGACACATCAATTAAAACAACTGGGCAGACTTTTGAGTCTTCAAAAGCACCAGACCAAACATCTGTATTGCCAACCACAGGTGAAACTATAGCCTCATCTTCAACAACTAAATACAGTCCCACAACCATACACGCAATATTCACAAGTGCAACTGAAACAGTCCCCACAATCATAGAATCTGAAGAAACAACTACTAAATCTTCAGATGAAGCTACACATTCATCATCGTCATCGACAACAGAATCAGCAACAACTTTAACATCTCATACCAATTTAATTTCTGCATTGGCAGTGACTACTACTCTGAGCCCTAATGAATACACATCAACAGACATAACGGAACAGTCCAGTGGAACTTCAGAAGTGTCAAAATTGACAAGTCAACCGAACCCTGTATCTTCTCCCACTCCTGTACCACTTCCTACAAATCTTTCAACAGGACCAATGACAGTCACACCAGCAATCGACAAAACAATACAAACAAGTCCCACAGCCTATGCAACAGAGGAAACACCACATCTTTCCTCAACTGAAAACGTCTATTCAGTGCCATCCACATACATAACATCTGTGCCCTCAAAACCTTCTCCACCCGTTACTTCTGAAACAACAGAAACAAGCTCAACAGGATACACTGTTGAAACATCTACATTTACAGCAACAGATAGAACAATCCAATCAGTACTTCCCTCCTCAACTGAAAACTTCCATTTATTGCCATCTACCTCCAAATCTGTAATGACAAATCAACAATCAACAACATTTTTAAGCACACATAGCTTCACAACAATGCTGCCAACCTCTGCAGAAAGTCCAACTACATCCTTTACCATGACAGACACAAATAATGTTTCTATTGATTTAACCTCTAAAAATCTGTTACCTTTCACTTCTGAATCGATCAAATCCCCCAGTCCCGGATTCACAACAAAGGAATCGGTTTCACCACCAATCAATTTCAGCTCCACAACTATCAAAACTTCAACAGTAGGTCCAACCTATATAAATGCATCTTCATCTCCCACAAAATACTCCTCTACAACTCTTTACTCCACCATCAGTGCAGGATACACAGCATCAGCTTCCATGACTACAGCTAATTCTGTATCCTCAAGTGAATCTACCTCATCAACTGTCACTGCTGCTACCATGAAAAGCTGTACAGATTGCCAGTGTAATGGTTCCCCATGTTTTTTGAACATGACGTCTGGGTTGTGTCAATGTAACTGCACTGATTTCACTTATGGTGATTCATGTGGATTTGGAACCAGCACAACACCTGTTATATTCGGTAAGTAAATCATTTGCTCAAAAATAGTTTTGTTTAGTAAAATCTTTGTTTTGTATAATTGGCTTTTTAACTTTTGTGAGTCAATAAATAATTGATATAGCACAAATAAATGAATTCAAATACCAGTAAATCCTTATTTCCAGCTGAGGAAAGACCTACACGAGATGCAATCATTTATTTGAAAATTATAAAGGACTATATTTCTGATTATGATCATTTGAACTCTGAGGCATCCAAAAACTTGATTTCAATCATTTCACCTGAGGTATGTTGGTTAATTTCATTTTTAGAGATTGTCAAGTAGGAACACACCGTGTATATGTAATTTTATATATAACAAACAGTGTTTATTGTTTTTGCAGCTTTCTGACATTACCAGAAAAGCAGATGCAAAAAACTTCAGAGATTTAAAGATCACCAGACTCTTGTAAGTTTCCCACTAAAAACTCCCTTTTTAAATATCCTGCTGTAATAGTACTCTAATCATCAGCTTGTCGCCAATGGGAGGTGGTAGCTCAGTGGTGGCTCTCTGGGTTATTGATCAGAAGGTCAGCAGTTCAAGCCCCAGGATCTGCAAGATTTTGCTCTTAGGCCCTTAACTCTCAGTGCTCCAGGGGTGCTGCCCATGATCATCCCAAATTTTTTGGAATGGTGATTGTACATAAGAACATTCACATGGCCTATTGGTTGTTTTATCAGCGGCTAATTTTCTAATGGAATGTGTAGGAAATAGAAAATGAGCAACATTACGGAAAAATTTTACTTGCTGTGTAGTGAATTTGAGCGATTTTCATCCTCAGTAAAGAACAGTACCATAACGCTGAGTAAATCTCATGCTCAGTAGAGTAGAGCTTTTCTCACCCTCACTTAAATATGATATTAGCATATTTGTGAAAGCAGTCAGTGATTGTTTAGTGAAGTCTTATGCACCTTTGTAATGACCACCCTGACAATCTAAAACAGAATATGGTAAAATGGAAAAGGTAGAAGAATGGTTTAATGTGGGTCTACAACTGGGTGAAGGTCTACCAGGCCACCTTGGTCACTTGACTTGACAAGAATGAGGGGAAGATGAGAAGATGTAGTTGGGATTTTTTTTTTATAGATTAGCCATGATGCTCATATATATATATATTTCAAATCCATGTTGTTGCCTGTTCAACCCGAACATCATTTTATTTATTTGTTTTTATCCCCAGAAAGGGAAGCATCATTGTTCAAAGCATTGCACAGTACAACTATCCCAACAACCAATCACAAATCCTATTTCTCAACAAGGATCTAGAAACATCTCTAATGACGTTGTTTAATAATCCAGATTCGCTCAAACATTTAAGTGAAGCACTTGGAAATGTTTCAGTACAGGATCCTGAAGTTCTAATGCAAGAAGTTGAATTAGGAAGTAAGTAATGATTTTCATACATTTAAAAAAATGGTACATTTTCTTTAAACAAGGATTTGTTGATTGTTCGTTTTGTCCCCTCAAATAAGATATTTTAGACTTGAAACCATTCATAAGTTGTAATTCGAATATTGCAAACTACACACTGAAGATTGTGGGCGGTGCCTGGGTGTGTGAGGGGCCATGCCAAACCAACCCTGACTACTGCAGCACACATGGGGAATGTGTAAATGAAAAAAACGGCCCGTTGTGCCTGTAAGTCGTGAGAAACATCGAATCCCCTTAAAATGTATTACATTAAAAATGTTTCACAGGTACGTCACAAACTTCTCTTTGTTCTAAATCGATCAGGTGCTATATGACTACTTTTCAAGAATACTACGGTTTACAGTGCGAGCTGTTCCGCAGAGGTGCAGGGTTTTACGCCGCTCTATTCGGGAGTCTCGGAGCCGTGCTTCTTGTCATCATTATGACGATCGTGATTGCAGTTGTACGACTGAGGAGCAGGAGAGTCTGGTAAATAATTTCCTTTAGCAAATGTAGACTACATGGACAAGTATTGGGACACCTACCTTTTCCAATCACATGTGGTTCTTCACCAAACTGTAACCGCAAAGTTGGAGGCACACACTTGTATTGGACGTCTTTGGATGTGGAAGTTCTTCCTTCACTTGAATTAGGGAACCCTTTGTGTCTAAATTTAATCTCAAATCTCCAAAAAATCAGTCAGAGCTGCTGTTATAGAACATAAATCAACACCTCCCAACCAATCACAATTCAGAACTAAAAAGGTGTGTGTTTGTGCATTCACAAATAAGTTCCCCTTCCTTCTAGGTCTTTAAGCAGCTGTCATGGGATGAATCGATCTGCCTTGTTTGCTGACTACTTCTTCGATTTCAGTGACAGAGGTACAGATTTAGTTTCACGCTCATGTGAAAGATGCATCATTTCTGAACAATCAAATGGATTAATGCTTCATATACCACATTTTAAAGGTCAACTTCAGGAATACACTCCGCACGAAAACCTACGAGAGGCAGAAGACGGATCGTTTAGGTATTGCCGCAGAATATGACGATGATGATACAACTTTGTGTGTAAGTATGCTTAATAGATGATATCATTTTATAGCGATTTCCTTTTGGTATAAAAGTTAAATTGAAGTTTTGTATAAAAGGTTTGTACGTTTTGTATAAAAGTTAAATTGAAATTAAGATCCATTGGTTTCGCGATTAATCAGCAAAACCTCGAACCATCGATACTGATAGTTTTTCCGGGTTCCAGTCCGCTGTCACTTTACGAGAGCGGCCTCTAGAGGCGAATCATTGACGCCACGCTGTTTGTTTTTACACGTGAGACTGCGCTCCACGGAGAGCGCTATATTATATTGATCAATTATAAGTTACAAATTAGATAATTATATTTATTAAATAATATATTTATATTTATATTCTTTAGCACATTTTCATGTTCCAGTATTGTTTATTTTTATTTTTATTTTTTTATACATTTTAGTATTATTTTACATGGAGTGTTATGTTTGTTTTGTTTTTAATCCGGTTTCTATTTTAAATCTGTTGATTTATCGCTCATCGGCGAATACGATACAACCTAGCTATCGATATCGGTAAAATCCACTATCGATGGCCTCTAATGAAGGCTGTATAACTGTATGAAGTAAATACTGTTGGTAATAATGTTTCAGGCACAGCAATGCTATGGTGGTCTAAAGAGCTCTTGCAGTTATTTGGATTTATTCTTCATTTGGATTTCACTCCCTGAGTGTTTGGTTCTAAATGTAATATATAAGACATGACAGTGAGGCATGTAAGGAGTGGGCTCTCCATTTAGTCTCCTTTTATTTCTTTTCTCATTTTCTTTAGGTTTTGACCTCTTCTAGGTGAAGATATAATAACAGAAGAGAAGCCATAATGTTCAGGCTGTTCTGAAGATCTTCAAACTCTTGTGGCTTTCATGGAACAAGGGCTATGCTGAAGATCTCTGCTTTAAAGATCACATTCATCTAAAATAGTCAATTATCAATCTGTGGGTTCTACATCTTCTAAACTAATAGCTAATAAATTATTACATTATTCCCAACACACTTATTTATATATTATTCCTTAATGAAAATTACCTGGATGGAGGTGGTGAACAGGATCTTGTTTACATTGCTGTCGCATGGGTTTTTTCATTCTTTTCTTTTTTTTTTTATCTAAAAATGTACTGAAGAAACTGTCAATGTTTGCTCCTAAACAGCCAGCTGTGTGTTAGCTAGATCTACTCTCATAGAAAACCCCCTGCAGCTTTAATTAGGTCCTCACAGGTGTCTTTAATTGATAAATCACTTGTCCTCAGATTCAAGCTGACTGGAAACCAGTTATTACTTTCAACATGAGATGGATTTTCCAGAAAACTTGTATATCAGCAGATAATTAAATATCTTGATGAACTTAATATTTTAGTTGTGATGGAAAATCGTCCTTTATTTACAATTTCACTTCTTTCTTTTAACGCAGTTTAGTTGAATTCTGGACTGTGATTGGTCAGAAGGTGGTGATAATTTTTTTGTTAACAGAAGAGCTGACAGCTGCAAATCACAGGTTTATGGTAATAAACTTGTTCTAATATGTTAACATGGTTACAGAAAAATACACTATATGGCCAAAAGTTTGTGGACACCTTCCCCATTTGCTGTTAGAATAACCTCCACTTTTCTGGGAAGAGTGACAAAAGTTCTATAGCAGGAGATCTTCCTCTCCAACCCATGTAAAGCATATCTTCATGAAGCTGGCTTTGTGCACAGGATCATTGTCTTGCTGGTTCTCTTAGTTCAAATGAAGGGGAAATTTCATGCTACCACATTCAAGAGTTTGAGGAAGAACCGAATATGGCTGAAAAATTCATAGAGCCCTTAGAGTGTAAGAGAAGAAAAGCACATATTAAAAACTAATTCCTAACTATTTTTACTTTTATTTTATTACGTGTTATCCGAACATTGTCAGATCGTTCTTATATGAATGTCAATAAAGCATTTCTATCACGCTATTCATTGTTCTGTCACTAGAGGGCAGTATATGCAAGGATATTTATTTAAAGCACAATTTCTTTATATTCTTTGTTTTGTATATTTATGATGTGCTTTAACTTTCTCTCACTATATGTAAGACTTTTTTGCCTCAGATATGTATGTTACAAAATACAAAATATATTCCTCATGTTATAGATCCATCCACACTGTATGATCTTGTGATTATAAATATATACAGGTTAAACTGCAGAGCTGGTGATTTCCTGTGATTCCCTGCACACCAAAGTGAAAACAAATAATAAATAAACTGATATGACCTGCATTATTTATATATCCAGGCAGTTGATTGCATGCTATTAAATGTAATGCCTCACCGGTGATTTATTGCATGTGACAATTCCTTCAAGAAGTTAGTTAAAAAATACAATTCTACAATTCTCTGGAGTCATGAGGACCAGTCTTCTGAAAGATTTTTTTTTTTCAGCTTGTGCTTGTGAAGGTCATGGAGATCCCTATGATGATTTGCATACTTTTCATTCATATTGAAACCATTCAGTGAGTCTTTGTGCCATGCAGATGGGGTGTGGTGATATTTACAGAGCCCATCAAAGAGTAGTATGAAGATTGTCAGTCAGACGTTTGTACCTTTTATCACCTTGTCTGTATGTTTCTGCCCAAACCAGCCCCAGACTGTGCAGTGAACTCTGTAGAAATCCCCTTAAAGCGTTTCTCATCCATCATAGTAAGTTACATTACAGCCAAACATTACAATATTAATGCCTCCTGCCTCTGGGAATCTTTCAGTAGGTTTGAGAGTGGAGAGTCGATTCATGGTTGATTAATTGGTTGAATTATTAAACCGTAATAAATTATGGGAAACCACCAGCAGAGCACTGAGTGAATAACGCCCAAAGCCAGACTCGAGTGAATTTGGGTCACTGTGCCTGTGGAGCTGGTGAGAGTAAATGAAGTGTTGAAAGAGGAAAGAGCTGCAGTGTGTGTGTGTACATTGTAAAGCCGTATTACACAAAATAACTTCCCCATGTTAGATTTCATAACCTCGAATAAAAAGTCAGGGGCGTAACTATACTGTACTGTATATACTATACGCTCATCATGTAAATTAGGGTTGTGCAAGTCCTGAAAACTCTAGACATAGTTGTTGATCTGGTGATGGGTTTTCTCCAAGGACATGCTGATGAAAGTTTACTTGGAAGGAGTCTCCAGTGTCATTTTTTTCCTTAGCTGCAGATTTCTGACATCTTCAGCACAAAAAGCCCATCTTGATAGCCCATCTTTTTTTTAAAAGACGAAAATAATTTCTCAAATATTGATCCAGGGGAACCTTAGTGGGAAAATGGGAGCTGAGAAATGTTGGAGCACAAAGACATCAAAAAAATAATGATTTTGACTCATTTAAAGATAAATGTCCTTCTTTTCGAAGAGTTGCATTGTGATTTGAGCACCTATAATACTTTTAAAAAGGTGTATATTAAGGTTGGATGAGGGGGCATGTTTGTGTGCATGCTGATATTTTTCTGTGCCACCCCAGAGTAACTGCTGGCCCCTGCCTGGCCACCCCTGTGAAAAATCCCTGCTTGATAGCTGCTATAATGGCGTCCATAATAGGAACAGACGTGTTACAGGGATGCGCCACAAAATGATACACAAATTGAAACAGTTGACGTGTTGCAAATTTATTGTGTTGCGTGCCGACAAATTATTGTGGTACAAAAAAGGAACAAAAATCAGATCATGCTGTTTCAGCAAAAACCGATCAAATGGTATCTGTAACTTTACTCGTCACACCAACCGATCGTGTTTGTTCATCAGCTACACACACGTTAGAACGTTGTTTACGTCTACTTACTGATATTAGTCTGAATTTTAACCACATATGCACTTATTCCAAAAACCCAAATAGACATAAATTGTGTTGAATTTGTGTGTAAAGTCTGGTGTGTAAAGCAGAACGTTGTATAGATCATTGAGAACATAAAGTATTACTACTCATAAATGCAACATATTGTTTCATGCATGTGGGAATCATTCGGCTTATTGTGGGGTTTATTTAAATAGTAAACATCAATAAATTACTTACGATTTAATCAATACTTGTATTAATGTAGTTTATGGTTTAGTAATGTTTGTAAAAGAAAAGTGCGTCTACTTCAAAATTATAGGTGGTGCTGCATAATTAGGATGCTGGTGTCACATGTTACAGCGTCTCTGGAGGGTTAAGGGCCTTGCCTAAGGGCCCCAAGCGTGGCATCTTGGCGATCATGGGGCTTGAACCCCTCACGTTCCGACCTTGACCGCTGAGCTCCCACATTCTCACATTATACACATATACTTCATTTTTTGAGTCGTAGTAAAAAAAAAAAAAAAGATCAAACATTAATAATAACAATTATCATAATGATTCGGTTGCCATGGTAACAGGCATTACTGTCAGTCCGTTTCCTGGTCAGATGATGTTTTGGAAAATGAACCACTGGCTGCTATTTCCACTAAGGAACAACGCACGCAATTATAAAACCATTATGTAATAAAAAAAAAAAGGCAACGTTCTTATCTCACACGTCATAAAGCAATTAACATTCGTAATATCCTCCAAAGTTTGATCACTGTCTACTCATTCACAAAATATAGAACAATATTCGGACATCCGACTTTTCCAGCCATATTTGGAGACTAGGAGACCTCAAATTGTTCCAGCAAGACAATGAACCTGAGAACAAACCCAGCTTCATGAAGATATGGTTTAAAATGGGTTGGAGAGGAAGATCTTTTGCTTTAGCTCCTATCGTATTGAACCCCAGGCCTCCTCAGCTCACTTGTATTAGAACCTGAATTACTAACAGCCTTGGGACTGAATAAATGTCCACAAAATCTAGTGGAACATCTTCCCAGAAGAGTGGAGCTCATTATGAGAGCAAATGTGGAATGGGATATTCAGAAAGATTTACATATCAATATTATGCTTATGGTGTCTTATATATACTTGAGAGGGCAGATACAAGACAATGAACCTATTGCTGCGTGTGTGTGTGTGTATGTGTGTGTGTGTGTGTGTGTGTGTGTGTGTGTGTGTGTAAGAGATTGATACTTTTGGCAAAAGTTGTCCCGTAACGCTGATGTGTCCTCACCATCCCTATCTGAAATCAGACCCTAATCAGTATTGCAGAAAGCAAAAAAGAAAAAAACCTGATTTGAGCTCAGCAGTTGGGCGACGCCGTAATTCACCTTCCTCCTGCCTGGAACAAGGCCAGTAGTAATGAGGCAGAGCACGAGGGCGCGGGCGATAAAACAGGCAAAACAGCAATATCTCTGTGTTCCGGCCATCTTTCACAGAGCGAGATACAAGAGGACACGCAGAGTCAAGACCAAAACACGGTTCATAAATAAGTGTTTATTTTCTTCTTTTTTTTTTTTTTTCCCCTTCAGGATCTATACTGCACACAGCACTATCCAGTGTAGCTAAGAGGACTGTGTTAAATACTTCGAGACATTACAATATACTGCTCTCTCTCAGTGCATTTTTTCGCTCGTTCCACACGACAGCAGAGAAACATCAATCATTTCTTCTTGATCTCGCCTTCATTTCTTTCGGATAAGACACAGGAAACAAGTCAAAGATTAAATAGTACAATGTAAACATTTTTTGTGATAAATGAATTTTGTGTAAAAAAAAAAAAAAAAAAAAAAAAAAAAAAAAAGGAAAAAAAAGAGCATCAACAACAACGACCAATAATAAGAAAAAAATAAAAAAAAATAAACGACGGACAATACAAAAAAAAAAAAAAAACGATATAAAAAAGTGGCATCAGTTACATAATGTTCCCGATTTCTGCGTAGATGATTGACCTCTTAGCTCGCTTTTTTTGTTGTTTTATTTATTTATTTTTTAAATCATTATTTTCAAGGTAACTATGATGCACCTGCTACATTTACTGAGTAATCACAATGGTGTATAACCATTATATAACAATATATAACAATAAAACATCTCATTTACCCGCTGCCAGCAGCCAAAGTCTCCGAGGCTCACGCCACACCCACAGAAATCATGTCTGATAGGTATGCATGTACAAGGAACAGGAAAGTCTGTTTTGTTTCTCGAGTCGGGGCCGATTGTATTAGAGCGTGTACGGGTTTAAATACAGCTTTTGGACAAGTTTTCTTTCACAACAGATGAGTGTCTTTGTGAGTGGTCATGACTGTGTAATCAAAAATTTGAAGCTAATGGTATTCTTGAGGAAACGGCTTCAGATGAACAGTAAAGCGATTCGCTCGAACTAATGAGTACAGTGATGCGTTATCGATGTGAGATAATGAGATATTAATAAAGAGAATGATTTTTTTTTATTTCCCATTATGGGAGGTAGGATTGGGCTACTCAGCTTGTTCACAGATTTTCAAAGACGATGGCTAGAAAGCAAGTTTAAAAAACAGGAATTTATTCGTGTATATGTTTTTTTTTTTTTTTTTTTGCGACACGCAAATATGCAGGGGTTGGGCTTTTCAACAGAATCTCAACTCGTTTCGTGGAAATTCGAGAGGCCGATTTCAAAAGGATTGCAGGTTTCTGTATTTTGGCTTCTTTTTTTATTTGATTCATTTTGTAATGAGCAACACATCAAAACATTTATTTTGATTGCCCCAAAAATTAAAACCAGAGGTAGTATTTAAAACAGGAATGCTAAAGAGGAGCTCCTGCGTACACAGGCCAGGTTTGTACGTCATCAACCAAAAAACCAGGTTTATAAGGGACCATCAGCTCTAATAGTGTTTGCATACTCTATGAAGAATACTTACAGCGACTGCATTTAATCAGCGCCGTTTTAGCTTGTCTTATGCCTGTTTTCAGACCAAAAAAATATATATTGTGGGTGCATTTCCTGAATTTGAAGCACTGAACAAAAATCACAAATATCGTCCATGCATGACGATGAACACAAATGCTACATTTAAGCGGTTCCTATGTAACATGCACATTGCAGTTTTTACAATCAAAGGTATGCCTCAAAAATGGGCCATTTGTATGCATTTTTTCTCTCACACACACACACACACACACACACACATACACATACACATATACATACACAGTTTCCATACAAGATCTAAGAGCACTAATGATCCAGGAGTCTAAACAGCATACATTTCCAACTTCATGCCTATTTATTCACAATGGAACAGTCAGGTTTCATATGGAATATCCTTCAATCCGGCCACAAAAATAACTTGGCCTTGGCTTACTTCATATTTCAAATGTTCAACACAAACTGAACAGATCCTCTACTGACTCAGCGTCCCTCCAGAGTTTGACCTGCGAGGCTCTGAGGCTCGCCGCTGGCCACAGAAGCAGCAATCTACAAAAACAATACCTGACTACTAGCAACATAGTCTGTTAAAGAAAAAAAAAAGAAAGAAAATAAACACTGAATAAAATGAGGTACCAGACCAGCTCATACCCATCGACTGCACCATAATCTGCATTTTAAACACTTTAAACAATGAACAATGAGCTAATAAATGTATAAAGAATAATCGTTCTGGGATGTTATTGAGTGACCGGTGCCTTCGGAGCAGCACCGCCATTTTGCCTCAGTTTTGGTGAACAGCAACAATGCGACAAAAAACGTCTGTAACTGCAGGTTGTATGGAACTTACCCTAGTTTTCAGGGTATAACTATAACAATTATAACAACTGCTCAGTAACAGAAGCAGAGTCATCTTGGTGCTCACAAAATGAGGCATTGTCCATGTCCTATAACCTATATTTCCTTCACCTTATACAAGCTCCGAGTGTGTTTTCTTCTTGCTGTCACATGACCAGTCCAAACTGGAGCCTGATGCCTCAGTCTTTCGATTCACTGCACTGTCCACAAAGTATTTCTCGTGCTTGTCCAGATACGTGGGCCGCTGCGGGAGCAGGAAGTAGTGCGTAGTGCTGGCCTTCCTGCCGTTTTCCATGATGGGTAAAATGCACGGGGATCCTTCGCTGTTCTGCCTCCGCAGTCCTCGACTCACGTATTTGGGGTCTGGGGCAAAGCTCTGGGTTGGAGGCATGACCCCGTTGTGGTAAATAGGGAGGCTTTTAGGGCTTGTGCCACTGGACAGAGGTTCTCTAGGGGGTACTTTGGGAGGTCGGTCATCATCGCTACATGTCCCAGCAGTGACCTCTGCTGACCAGCGACGGTAATCACCGGTTTTGATAGGCCGTGGGGGAATGGGTACCCGAGGAGGGACTTCGGGTTTGTCCAGGTCTTGCGTATTCCGGTGATGGCAAGATGGGCGAAGGGTGGAGGGTTTGCTGTAGGAGCCTGCAGGGCCTGAATGGGAACGCCGGAGCTTGCGCTGACGCATACACGTTGCTTTATGCTGATGCTGAGAGTGTTCGTGTTGATCCGGTTCCCTTTGCTGTGGAAGAAGGCTTTCCTGGGACTCATGTTCGTGCTTTTTCTTTGGCTGCTGCTGTTGTTGTTGTTGTTGTTTTTGTTGTTGCTTTTTCTGTTGGGGTACTGGCCCTTCAAAATAGGCATAATTGATTTGTCCGCACTCTCTAAAGCTTCGTCGACTTTGCATACCATACCGGAAGTGGGAAGGTTTCGGACACGTTTCGGACACCAAACAACGACTGTCGTCTCCATTAAAGAACTCAACCTCATTGTCCACAGTCTGGTCAGGAGATAAGTCCACAGAGCGAGGGATTGGGGGAAGAGGCTTTGCTGCTCGGCTAGGCGTCTGAGGAGGGGAGATACGGTCAGATACAGAGAGACGTTGCAAGCCAGGGACCACCTGGTCATCTTCATTGGGGCTGGGTGAAACAAATGGAGAGGGGATGCAAAGATGAGTGGGTCGGGACTTTTTGGTAGTCAACGGTTGGGCACCGGGACTCAGCAGCGTATAGGAATGGACTCTGTGTTCTGTACGAGGAAGAAAGAAGAGAGTGAGTAAGGACACAGAAAACATAATATTATATGTTTTAATGCCTGAATTTTACTTACTGTCTCCTGTTAAGTAAGATGGCACCTGTTGCCTTGATTGGACATTGCAATTTACAGAGGACTCAACACTGAAGTAGAAGCTGCACAAAGGTGAAAAAACGAAAAAACTTTTCACTTTTTTTGCACAGTTGTTTCAAACAACAATTTTTTTTTCAGAGGTTATCAGAGAAAGTACAGATCCAAACAAACCTAATACAGCTTCAAGGTTTACCTTACAATAACATGTTGACGGCCAATTGTAACACTCACTTGTCAAGATTATGGTCACATTTCCAGGAGGGCTTGGCTCTGGACATGCTATGGCATTGACTGCTATGCAGGAAGAGGCTTTGCGGGGGTAAACAAATCTCCTGGACAGTCAAGCCTGCAATGGACATGCTCCAGCTGCAATCGAGTCGCATTCAAGCCAGGAAACACTCACTGAAGCCGTGAGCCACCAAGCTGCTGTGTCATGTACCTTGAACACGGCCATGGAGAGAAGAAAAATAAATTTTCTAGAGGAATCTCCAGCAGGCCACCGAAGAGAATTCAACATTTATTCAGAAATACAACTACAGTTTGAAAGGACCAGGTGATGTATCCTTTTCATTTCCTGTTATTTGAGATCTTTTGTGAACTGTACTGTATTCTAAGAAATTCTTAGAATAAAACCTTGTAAACTTTACACACCTAAAGCCAGAAGTGTAGCTTGATCTTTTAGGTTTTATGGAAGATTGCTCAACCCCGGGGCATCACTGTCTGTCTTATTGTTTTGCAGTAACGCGGCTTTTCTGACACTAATTGAAGCTGAGTTGCCTTGTGCAGTGGACCTTCTCAAGGTCTTTCAGAAAAGAAAGATTAAGCAATGTTCCCCAGCATCACCAGCTGTGATATGACAAACGCTCGCTTTTACAGGGCTTGTGTAGCCAAACAATAAAATAATTGTAAGAAATCATCTGAACGATCGCTCTCATAGCTGTCACGTGTACGAGTCTCTAAGAATCAGTGTTTTTTTTTTCCCTGTGAATTTCAGCACAGCTTCATTATCAACAATGTTTACACTGCACTACTCCGAATCAAACCTAATGCTAATATTATTCTTTAAGCCAGTGCTGCGCGATTCCAGGTTCCAAGGGCTGCCCGTGA
Source organism: Silurus lanzhouensis (assembly GCA_039877035.1). Lineage (NCBI taxonomy): Eukaryota > Metazoa > Chordata > Actinopteri > Siluriformes > Siluridae > Silurus > Silurus lanzhouensis. The sequence goes on from JBCEWE010000202.1 coordinate 726,927, forward strand.
TAAGTGTTTAGACTGAAAACTTTCCATTTGGCACAGCAGGTTACAACTTGAGTGTATTTATTTATAAAAAGAAATAACAGGTTTGCCAAATGATTTACTGTCTAGCCAATGTAAACCCTGTCAGGAGATACAAATTCTAAACAGTGTAGCATGAAAACCTGAACAAAGACCTGGAAAGAGACCGGGAAATAAATTCTTAGATTCTGACAAGCCATATAAGGTTTTTTTTTTTAAAACAAATACATGCGAATAAATTGCATAAGCCTTTCTGTTTCTAAAGACATCTGTGCTCATGCTCTTTAATACTGTATGTTTACCTAAAAGATTTCCAGGAATGCTTTGAGGCTATTAATTGAGTAACCTTATCTAATACAGCTTTCGAGCTTTCTTCAAAACTTCATCACGCTCTTAAATGCAATCGATGAATCCATGAACTTTTTCTTACAGTGCTGCTTCAAATCAGATCTAAACTACAGGTTCACATAAACAAACAATTGTATTCTAATCAGTCACTGGGGCTCTGGTTATTCTATGGCTACAAACAAAAGTGCTTAATAAATTATCAATTGAATTTTTATACGGTGCTGTGCTCATGGTTTCTGTAAAGGAATATTCACTCAGTCTCCAGCATCAGTCTAGTTTCTGACATGGGAAATTAGGATCACTAGCTGTGGGTTTTTTTAATACAGAACATGTTTATAGCTGCTGTAAAGTAAGCGAGAGCAGGAGTTAACCTGATCTGTAGACATCCCAGAACATCAGACGGATAAAAAGCATGATGTTCTTTAATAGGAAATTGTTAACAGAAAATTAACGGATAAGAGGAATAAAAACACATTACGAAGCATAATAAATAGTGTAGTGTAGTGTGTAGTGTAGTATAGAGTATTGTGGTGTGGTGTAGTGTAGTGTAGTATTGTGTAGTGTAGTGTAGTGTAGTATTGTGTAGTGTAGTGTAGCGTGTTATACAGCAATGGAGTGTAGTGTAGTGAAGTATAGTGTAGTGTAGTATAGAGTATTGTGGTGTGGTGTAGTGTAGTGTAGTGTGTAGTGTAGTGTAGTGTAGTGTGTATTGTGTTATGGTGTAGTGTAGTGTAGAATGTTTTAGTCAAGTCAAGTTTATTTCTATAGCGCTTTTTACCATAGACATTGTCTCAAAGCAGCTTTACAGAATTTAAGGTGAAAATGTAGTGTAGTGTAGTGTAGTATAGTGTAGTGTAGTTTGTAGTGTGTAGTGTAGTATAGAGTAGTGTGGTGTAGAGTAGTGTAGATTATTGTAGTGTAGTGTAGTGTAGTATAGAGTAGTGTGTAGTGTGGTATAGTGTAGTGATGAGTATTGAAGTGTAGTGTGGAATATAGTAGTGTGGTGTGTAGTGTAGTGTAGTGTAGCTTTGTAAGGTGTTGTTTAGTGTGGTGTGGTGTGTATTAGAGTAGTCTAGTGTAGTGTGTAGTCTTGCACATGGACACTTTAATGACAATACCATCACACCGAGTCTTTAATCTGTACTTCTCTCATACATATCCATCCATCCCTTCTGTTAATTCATGTAGATACATATATACTTTTTTGCTAGTGCGAGTGTGTGTGTGTGTGTGTGTGTGTGTGTGTGTGTGTGTGTGTATATTATATATATATATATATATATATATATATATATATATATATATATATATATATATACATATATATCAAATATACTTATTTGATTTATTTTGACGTTACTTTACTCTTTATTTTTTATCTTTATATTGTGTTTCTTTCATGTTTACGAGTTGGACAGTCGTAAAAAGCATTTCACAATATGTCGTATTCTGAATGAATGTGTACGTTACAAATACAGTTTTAATTTAGTGTAGTGTAGTTTGGTGTGTTGTAGTGTGGTATCGAGTTTTGTAGTGTGTTGTAGTGTGGTACTGTATAGTGGGGTATAGTGTGTTGTAGTGTGTTGTAGTGTGGTACTGTATAGTGTGTTGTAGTGTGTTGTAGTGTGGTGTAATGTGTTGTAGTGTGGTATAGGGTGTTATATTGTGGTGTATAGAGTTGTACTGTTATAGTGTGTTATAGTGTGGTGTAGTGTGGTACTGTATAGTGTGGTATAGTGTGTTGTAGTGTAGTACAGTGTGTTATAGTGTGGTGTAGTGTTTTGTACTGTTCTAGTGTGATATAGTGTGTTGTAGCGGGGTGTAGTGTGTTGTACTGTTATAGTGTGGTATAGTGTGGTGTAGTGGGGTACTGTATAGTGTGTTGTAGTGTGGTGTAGTGTGGTGTGGTGTGTTGTAGCGGGGTGTAGTGTGTTGTACTGTTATCGTGCGTTATAGTGTGTTGTAGTGTGTTGTACTGTTATAGTGTGTTATAGTGTGGTTTAGTGTGTTGTAGTGTGGTACTGTATATTGTGTTGTAGTGTGGTATATTGTGTTGTAGTGTGGTATATTGTGTTGTAGTGTGTTGTAGTGTGGTATAGTATGTTGTAGTGTGGTATAGTGTGTTGTAGCGGGTGTAGTGTGGTGTATTGTGTTGTACTGTTATAGTGTGTTATAGTGTGGTGTAGTGTGGTACTGTATAGTGTGGTGTAGTGTGGTATATTGTGTTATAGTGTGGTGTATTGTGTTGTAGTGTGGTGTAGTGTTGTGTATTGTGTTGTAGTGTGGTATTTTGTGTTGTAGTGTGGTATAGTGTGTTGTAGTGCGGTATAGTGTGTTGTAGTGCGGTATAGTGTGGTGTAGTGTGTTGTAGTGTGGTGTAGTGTGGTATATTGTGTTGTAGTGTGTTGTAGTGTGGTATATTGTGTTGTAGTGTGGTATAGTGTGTTGGAGTGCGGTATAGTGTGGTGTAGTGTGGTATAGTGTAGTGTGGTGTAGTGTGGTATACTGAGGTGTACTGCGGTATAGTGTGGTGTAGTGCGGTATAGTGTGGTGTAGTGTGGTGTAGTGCGGTATAGTGTGGTGTAGTGTGGTGTAGTGGTGTATAGTGTGGTATAGTGTGTTTGAGGTTAGGGTATAGTGGGTGTAGTGTGGTGTAGGTGTGGTGTAGTGTGGTGTAGTGCGGTATAGTGTGGTGTAGTGCGGTATAGTGTGGTGTAGTGTGGTGTAGTGCGGTATAGTGTGGTGTAGTGCGGTATAGTGTGGTGTAGTGTGGTTAGTGTAGTGTGGTGTAGTGTGGTATAGTGGGTGTAGTGCGGTTAGTGGGTGTAGTGGGTATAGTGTGGTGTAGTGTGGTGTAGTGGGTATAGTGTGGTGTAGTGTGGTGTAGTGTGGTGTAGTGGTGTATAGTGTGGTATAGTGTGTTGTGAGGTATAGTGTGTTATAGTGCGGTGTAGTGTGGTGTGGTGTAGTGTGGTATAGTGTGGTGTAGTGTGGTATAGTGTGTTGTAGTGCGGCGTAGTGTGGTATAATGTGGTGTAGTGTGGTGTAGTGTGGTGTAGTGCGGTATAGTGTGATGTAGTGAGGTATAGTGTGGTGTAGTGTGGTATAGTGCGGTGTAGTGTGGTGTAGTGTGGTGTAGTGTGGTATAGTGTGGTGTAGTGTGGTGTAGTGTGGTGTAGTGTGGTATAGTGTGGTGTAGTGTGGTGTAGTGTGGTATAGTGTGGTATATAGTGTGGTGTAGTGTGGTGTAGTGTGGTATAGTCCGGTGTAGTGTGGTGTATAGTGTGGTGTAGTGTGGTGTAGTGTGGTGTAGTGTGGTGTAGTGTGGTATAGTGTGGTATAGTGTGGTGTAGTGTGGTATAGTGTGGTGTAGTGTGGTGTAGTGAGGTATAGTGTGGTATATAGTGCGGTGTAGTGTGGTATAGTGTGGTGTAGGTGTGGTGTAGTGTGGTATAGTGTAGTGTGGTGTAGTGTGGTGTAGTGTGGTATACTGAGGTGTACTGCGGTATAGTGTGGTGTAGTGCGGTATAGTGCGGTGTAGTGTGGTGTAGTGTGGTGTAGTGGTGTATAGTGTGGTATAGTGTGTTGTAGTGAGGTATAGTGTGTTATAGTGCGGTGTAGTGTGGTGTGGTGTAGTGCGGTGTAGTGTGGTATAGTGTGGTGTAGTGTGGTATAGTGTGTTGTAGTGAGGTATAGTGTGGTATATAGTGTGGTGTAGTGTGGTATAGTGTGGTGTAGTGTGGTATATTGTGTTTTAGTGTGGTATAGTGTGGTCTAGTGCGGTGTAGTGTGGTGTAGTGTGGTGTAGTGAGGTATAGTGTGATATAGTGTGGTATATAGTGTAGTGTAGTGTGGTATAGTGTGGTATAGTGTGTTGTAGTGTGGTATATTGTGTTTTAGTGTGGTATAGTGTGGTGTAGTGCGGTGTAGTGTGGTGTAGTGTAGTGTGGTATATTGTGTTGTATTGTGGTTTATTGTCTTGTAGTGTGATATATTGTGTTGTAGTGTGATATACTGTGTTGTAGTGTGGTATATTGTGTTGTAGTGTGATATATTGTGTTGTAGTGTGATATATTGTGTTGTAGTGTGGTAAATTGTGTTGTAGTGTGGTATATTGTGTTGTGGTGCGATATATTGTGTTGTTATGTGATATATTTTGTTGTAGTCTGATGTATTGTGTTGTAGTGTGGTATATTGTTTTGCAGTGTGATATATTGTGTTGTAGTGTGATAAATTGTGTTGTAGTGTGGTATACTGTGTTGTAGTGTGGTATACTGTGTTGTAGTGTGGTATATTGTGTTGTAGTGTGATATATTGTGTTGTAGTGTGATATATTGTGTTGTAGTGTGGTAAATTGTGTTGTAGTGTGGTATATTGTGTTGTGGTGCGATATATTGTGTTGTTATGTGATATATTGTGTTGTTATGTGATATATTTTGTTGTAGTCTGATGTATTGTGTTGTAGTGTGGTATATTGTGTTGTAGTGTGATAAATTGTGTTGTAGTGTGGTATACTGTGTTGTAGTGTGGTATACTGTGTTGTAGTGTAGTATACTGTGTTGTAGTGTGGTATACTGTGTTGTAGTGTGGTATACTGTGTTGTAGTGTGGTGTATTCTGCTGTAGTGTGGTGTGTTGGTTTTGGACCAGAGAACATGTGCCTATAAATCTAACCACGGCACTGGCACTGGTTTAAACCTTCTCCAAAAGACAACAAAACTGTACTGTATAAAAAAAAGTCCTCCCAGCGTCCTGCATGCCTGTAACTGTGTACACAATCGGCCATCGCAGTGAAACCTGATCCGTGATAATGAACCCCACGGGGCGAACACTTCCTCTCGCAACAGGTGCGAGGCGTACCAGGCCGGCCGTGGTCAATACGGACATTTCTCTGCTGTATTTATGGGTAGCGGAAGCCAGTGCTGTGGTCATTTTCTGGTATTACGAGACAACAAGGTTACACAGGAAACACACAGAACCAGTCGAAAGGCTTTGTGGTGCAAACTGCTCAATATATATAAATATGTCTCAATGTCAAATCTCTGGCTACGTGTGAGGAACCAGTAGACTTGTGACCATTTTCTTACTAAATAAACGTAAGAATAATCTCCACGTCACTGTGATAAACATCACTCTTATAAATTAAAGTCGTTATCAGTGTTTTTATTTGTGTTTATAATCATTTCATTGCTACTGTTTGTGCTGACTACAAACACACGGCTCGCTTTCAGCTTTTTCTTTGTTTCAGTGTGAAATGCAATAAAAATAATGTGAGACCAAAATCAATGTCGCATAAACACAAACACACATCATGTACTTCAAGAAATGCACGTTAGACGAACTTTAGTATATCGAAATCTTTTAGGACAATAACGAAAGAAAAAAAAATCACATGATATAATAAATCTAAATAAAAACTATAATAATAATGAAAAATTATAATAATAACAACTCACAGTTATTACACTTTTTTTTTTTTAATTATACGACAGTAAATTTGGCGATATAAACGATACGTGCTATCGCAGAAATGTATCTCGCGATAATCGTATCGTCCCTTTCACCCACACAGCCCTTATATATTATTATTATTATTATTATTATTATTATTATTATTATTATTATTATTATTGTAATCTTTTTTGTCTTGATGAAAAAAGAGACGCATCCCACACGCACGCACACACACGCACACACACACACACACACACACACACACACACACACTTTCACTCTTTACTAATTTAACCGCGGTTTCCGAGCAACCGGACCCGCTCTACTTGCGCGGCAAGGCGACGACGAGCGCGTGTGAGCGCGCGCATGCGTCTTGGGGTCTGGCCAACCGGGGGAAAAAAAAAAGCTACCTTAAACGGCCAAGTGACTCATCCGGATAAGTGCGCTCCTGTCAAAGTGGGCGCGCGACAGGGCTGTCGCGTGTGCGTGCGTGTACGTGCGCAAGAAAATACATCTGTAAGAAGTACGGAGTAAGTGAACGTTTGGGCCCTGGGGGGCCCGGGGGGGCCCGGGGCCTGAGTGCAGGGAATACGGGATGGAAGTAAAGGCATTCTCCAGCGGGCACTGGGGGGGGACGGGTTTCCTTGATAAGTATGCGTGCGGAACGCAGCAGAAATGTCGACCAGTGCACACAGTCACATCTATCATATTGTATAGCTTGTACACAAACAAACAAACAATGAATAAATAAATAATTTAATCAATTCATTTATGTATTTATTAATTGATTTGTTTGTTTGTCTATAAGCACTACTTATAAATTAGGGTATTAAATACAGATGATGGATCTATCTATCTATCTATCTATCTATCTATCTATCTATCTATCTATCTATCCACCACACACACACACACACACACACACACACACACACACAGTGGCTTAACAAACAATAAAGTAATACATTTTAAATCTTTAATCTTTAAACTAAAAAAGAATAATCACTTTATGATCTGAGTCTAATCAGGCCATTAAAAAACTAATATACTGATTAATATACTGAGCTTCTATCTATCTATCTATCTATCTATCTATCTATCTATCTATCTATCTATCTATCTATCTATCCATTCTCTATCTATCTATCTATCTATCTATCTATCTATCTATCTATCTATCTATCTATCTATCTATCTATCTAGGCAATATATAATATCTTGCATTTGTATGACATATACTGCAGCCTTATTGTTAAATGAAATAAAAGTCTATTAGGACGCACACGCGCGCAAACACACGCGCGCGCACACACACACACACACACACACACGCGCGCGCACACACAACCTATTTATTATCTGTATCCTGCAAGAGTGTGTGTTTGAGTTTGTCATGCAATTCTTACACCAGACATGGACAAACACACGAGTCTTTATAAGGTGCACAGTCAGGCAATGTGATAAACACAGTGCCATCGTCACCACACACACACACACACACACACACACACACACACACACACACACACACAGGAAGAAAAAGCAGGAATGAGAGAGTGGAGAAATGATCAGAGATGCGCTTGAAACTCACCTTCAGCTCCTAATCCACAGTTACATTGTACACTGAGTTAATGCATGCTGCTCGTAAAGATCCTGTTTAGCGCGCGCTTGTGTGTGTGTGTGTGCGTGTGTGTGTGTGTGTGTGTGTGTTAGCGCGGTTACGCCAGCTATAAGCGCAGGCATTCACAGTCCTGTTGCGACACTTAAACAAGGACTCAATACAACGCTTCCTCTGTGCGCTGCTCTTTTTAATCGCTATTAGCGCGAGGACATGCGGGACTCCTCCTACTGGTGCCTCTTAAAGCGACAGAACTTCCTGGAAAACCTCATGCACCACATCCAATTATTACCCAGAATGTGTGTGCTTCACTTTTACACCCAAACACTATAGCAAGTGGTAGTTCAGTGTTTACGGTTCTGGGGCGCTGATTGGAAGGTCAGGGGTTCGAACCCCTGGTATAGTTGCTATTCTTGGGCCCTTGAGCAAGGCCCTTAACCCTATGCATTTGGACCTTAGCTTTCATCACCATTCCTATATGGATGTCTGGGACACCGGAGTTTTCCATTTGGGATGAATTATTCAGGCTGACTGTACTCCAGATCTTCTCGCCTCAACCTACATGAATATTACTAACACCCCTGTGGCTGAATGTAATCTCACAAACCTCCATAAAATCTAGTGGAGCATCATCTCAGAAGAGTGAAGCTTATTATAGGAGGGAATGGAGACTAAATGTGGAAGGGGATGATCAAAAAGAGAAGCACATACCAATTTTATAGTAAGGTGTCCGCACATTTTTCTAATTACCCTCATTCTTCTGGGTAGGCTTCCCACTAAAAGATTTCTTGTGGGGCTCATAAGTTCTCTAAGAGCATCAGTGAGATCAGGGAGCGGAATCCAGATGTCGAGGAGGCAACAACTCCAGTTCCAGTTCATACTGCTGTGAAAAAAAATCAGAAGAGTTCTAAGATGGTGGGAGCAGTGGTAGAACATGGAGGGAAGCAGGGTGCAATGCGGGGTGAGATAAGTGCTGTGAGGTGGAGGGATGATGGTCTGTTTGATGGTCCGTTCTGATGCGGGAAACTCCATAAAGCCAGTGGAGGAAACGTATCAGTTACAATTCACTCCAAAAATGTTTACAGTGTGTGTGTCATGCGGCTGTGTGAAGATCTTGCTAACCTCAAACATCTTCAAATCAATTCATGTGTATTTCTAGAGAACTTTGAACAATGGATATTGCCTCCAAGCAGCTTTACAGAGATGCAGCAGCTATAAAATAATGTAGAAGTTTGGTGTCTACACGTTTATTCTTTCTAATTATACATTTATTCCTAATGAGCGAGTCAGTGGCGACTGTGGTGAAGGAAAAACTCCATGAGACTTCATGAGGAAGAATCCTTGAGAGGAAACTCAAAGAGAAACTTCATCCTCAAAACCGAATATCCGTTCACGACAGTTCCATCACTGTTCATACTGTAATTCTTCTGTTTTTCAAAAGACCTACCTGAAAAAAAAAAAAAAGATACGCATCTTATCTTACAGAACAATGTTCCTGATGACGTTTGAAGGCCAACCAGAACGATGTTCCAGCTGGAAGTGGATTTCAGAGAAAAAAAAAATAGAATAAAAGCAAACATGTGACCTGTTTGAAGCCGGCCGGGAAAGGAAGAGACCGGACAGGGAGAGTGGGAGGCAGACATGAGAGATGGCTCCAGGTCTGATAAGCGAATTTACTCAACACACACACACACACACACACACACACACACACTATCAGCAGCGTGTTTGTTGTACACTACCCATATCATCTGGTAGGTTTTTCGTCAGACGCACGTAGCTTGTGTAACCTGAGTGAGGCGTTTTTTTTTTTTTTTCGGGTAAAGAGGTGAATCTTTTGGCAGCGTGGGGTTTAAAACAAGGCTTCATAACAACAAGATTAGCGAGCTGATAACAGGACAACTCGGCCCAAACATCCTGACTTCTGATCGCTCGATGCACATAATTAAACAGGCGTGAAGCGTTTCATTTGTTTTGCTCCGATTCGTGTCAAATGAAGGGTTTATCAATTGTTTATCTTTAAGTTTCCTGGAAACTGGTTGCACGAGACTGGACGATGGGAGGGCTGAACAAGCGCACAGGCACAATGTCCCACAAAAAAAAAAAAAAAAAAGAAAAGAAAAAAAGCAGCATAAGGGCTTAAGCAAACACAGACCTATGAAAGAGGAAAGACAGCAGGAACAAAATGTACTTGAGCTACACTGTTACAGATCCCCGCGCCTGGCCTTGGCCCCTACAGCCGAACAGGCTTATCAGGAGATATTTGGCCGGGGACGAGGAGGGCTTTTCGGCTAATCCCCTTTTATAATTTCGGGTGCATTTTTCACATTCCCTCAAGCCAGTCATGGCCAGCAGGAGAACGGATAAAACCTGTCGCTCCTTTGGCTGTATGTCTGCAAAGCAGGACCGTGAACCGGTGCGAAAGTCTGTGCACTCGCTCGGCTTGGAGTGTAAAATACACTGTAAAGTATAATACTGTGCGTTTTTGTTATTTTATTTATTTTCTTGCAGGCATGTACTGTATGCACATCTTGCGAGGAAGGCATTTCCCGGTTTCATGCTTGCAATAATTCCTTCCAACAATCGTTTATCATTTTTTAAATTTATTTTCTTCCTGTATTATTTTGTACCCAGGTTAAAAAAAAAGCAGAAAAAACAGAAGAGCTTGATGCGAGCACAGATTGCCCCGTGTTCAAAGAAACCCAGCAGTGAACTTTCCTCTCCTGCTAGAACCCTCCCTCGTTCTTTCTCGCCAAGCTCCCGCCTCACACACACACACACACACACACACACACACACTCTCCATGGGTGATGTGATGTCACCACACACACACAGATTGAGAAGGAAGTGCCTTATAAAGTCAGGCAGCAGCCGGAGCAGGAGCAGGAGCAGCTCACATGGCACTGAGTGAAATCAGGGATTTGGACTATAACCTGCCTTCCAGCATCTAACCAAAACATGAACCGCACACATATAGTGTTTGACTACATCCTATTGAGCGGGTTGTTGAACCTTACCACCTGCTCATGGTTTGCGTTTACACAAGTTATATTTTTGCTGCTGTTTTTTTTAGATTTAAACAATTTGGATAAAATTTTTTCCAAAATCTATCCAGAGTTTTTCTGTTTCTTCTTCCCCTGTACACGTTTCTCCCCATGTACCTAAAAGGACTTTAACATCCCTGAACTCATTTCACCAAACACCGAATTTGTGACACCTTGACACGACAGGAAGGGCGTGTCCATGCTCAGGGGAAGGACTTGAATCACCATCTAAAGGTTACCAGGTCATGAAACCTCCACCTGCTGATGTAATCGCTACACTGTAGCTGGTCCTAATAGTAAGAATTAAAAAAAAAAACCCTCCGCCCTGCTACGTCACGCAACATTGTTGAACCGGAGAAAGAGGAAGTTTATAAGTGCTTATTAGAAAGTTTATTATCGTTTCTATAGCAACAGCTCATTCACCGGGACATGAATATAAACAGGTTGGAAAACAATGTCTGCGATTGTACATACCCCGAGCCATTTAACATTTATGAAAGGAGTCTCTTTTGTCATGGGCTGAGCTACATTTTCAGGACCGAGGAGGGTTTTTTTGTGTGGTTTATCAGTACCGGGACAAACGATGGTTATAAACACGTAAGAAAGAGAAACAAATGAAGGCTGATAAAAGAAAGACTGTTTATAACTTGTAAAGAGTAGGAAAGATATTTCCATGGTAAAGTAAGAAAGTGTTTGAGGGTCCATTGGTGAAGCAGTAGCTCAGTGGTTAAGGCTCCAGGTTTCTGATTGGAAGGTCAGGGGTTCACGCCTTGGTGTTGCCAAGTTGATGGGACCCTTGAGCAAAGCCCTTAACCCTCAATGCTCCAATAGTGCTGTAACTTGGCTGATCCCAGCTTCATAACGTCCCTGGGATATGCAAAGAAATACCAATTTCCCTGTGGGCTCAATAAAGTATAAAAAATTGTAAATGATAAGGGTTGGTAACAGTAACTGGTTCATTCTTGATGTATAATTTGATTCGTATTTGAATTTCCTCTGCACGTTGGATAATACTAATTATCAAATAATTGCTCATTGCTAAAAGATGTACGCTGAATAAACATATCGATGTACGTTTAGTCTGCTGTACCACATCTGGCCAGATCGCTAAACAACCGGAACGAACAGCTGCCGTAAGAATGGTGACAAATCAGGTCAATACACCAGCCAAGCTCATACTCTTGTGTTTAGTCAATGCTGCGGGGAATTAAAAATGTCTCAGAGTCAGCCATATGGTTTGAGGCAACTCACACACACACACACACACACACACACACACACACACACTTACAAACTCCAACATGTCCACACACATTCTGTCTGCCTTTCTCAGCCACGAAGACGTGACACGAATCCAAGCACCCACAGGCTGTCATCTCGCCTAAAAATGTAAATATTACCATATTACAGCATGGGGAATGATTACATGGCGCTTACTCAGCCTCTTCTTCCGCCCACCCCCGTTATTAATCATTTCCTCAGTTACTATAATGGGGCTGATGTTCCTGTAATTCGTTAATTACACAGGTACCTGCACGCTGGCTCAAGCCGGGGCAGGCAGAGCCCAGTGGGAGGGGCAAGTCCCAGGGTCATCATGGACAAGTGGGTGGGATCCTGATTATGATGTCACAAGACTGGCACTAGATATAATACGATTCCGAATGAAGTCCGATTTCTGATATCTGTTGGAATTCAGATTCTATAAAATGCTCAATCGTAAGAATAATAATTAAATACAAAAATATAATGCTTATTTAACTTTCCTGGATATTCTCTAGCAGATATCAGATATCTTCAGAACAGTATAAAGCTCATTTTTGTCATATTCAAAAAATGCACATGAAGCCAGCTCCACCATGAAGATATCCTTTACATGGGTTGGGTTTGGTGGAAGGTCTCCTGCTATAAAGCTCTATACCTACTAAACACCTTTGAGATGAATGTGAATGCTGACTGCACCCCAGATCTCCTCACCTCCTACATCAGTACCTGACTTTACTAACACACTGGCTGAATGAATCTCCACAAAATCTAGTAGAACATTCTCCCAGAACAGTAGAGCTTCTTAAAAGAGCGAATGGAGACTTGGGATGTTCATAAAGAAGTATCTTATGCTCAGGTGTCCACAAACATTCATTCATATATCATAGCTTAAAAAATGGACTACATATTAGTCCTTTTAAGCTTTTATTGCTGTCCAGATTGTGTGTGTGTGTGTGTGTGTGTGTGTGTGTGTGTGTGTGTGTGTGTGTGTGTGTGTGTGTGTGTGTGTGTGTGTGTAGAAGTCAGTCTGCCAGATGTAAACACAAGAGCATCTGCTATGTCAGCTTTCCAGACACAAGTGCACACAGAGAGGCTGTAAAGCCCAACCCCTGTGGGCTAATCAGGAATGTCCTCACACAATTAAGTCTCTCATTTTCATGGTTCGGAGCAAATATATGTAATAAAAAATAAATGGAATAAATTCCTTATCTGGACTTCTTTACTGGGAAGAAAGAATAAAAAAGGTGCCATTATTGGACCATATCTTTGAAATCAAGCAGGAGAAAGTGTGAATTGTAGGTTTACGTGTGCCGTGAGCTCAGCAGTGAAACGGTTAAGCTCCAGCATCCTGGCATGTCTCCGATGAGTATTCCAGGTTTGTGCTGTGTTTCCATGCAAGGTCAAACGATCAATTTGTCTAAACTGTGAGCTGATGGCTAAGGGATTTGCTGATCTCCTGCTTTCCTGCTCTGGTGCTGCCTCAGGGACTGACCTACCTCAGACACAGAGACTCAAACTCCTCATACCTACTGCTGATAATGATTTCAGATGCTTGAGCCAGAACTGGGTTGAGCTTTGTAGTGGTGTCGTCCAGTGGTAGCGTTAAAAACTGAGATGAAGTCAGTATCCTTTGAGTACTAACCCTTTTCTTAACTACGACTCCGGGAAAAGTAAATCGACCCCTTTCACAGTTTTGCTTAAGTAATGGATTCCACTTCTAAAAAAAAAAAGTACTGATCTACACGAACCACATTAAAAGTTTGTGGACACCTTAACATAAGCTCGGTATGTGCTTCTGGTATCCCGTTCCACATTTAGGCTTGATCCCCTCTTATAGAAACCTCCACTCTTCTTGGAAGATGTTCCACTAGATTTTGTGGAGATTTGGGCTCATTCATTCAGCCACAGGGATGTTAGTAGAGTCAGGTACTGATGTAGGTGAGAAGGTGAGGAGGTTCCTGAGGTGCAGTCAGCGTTCACATTCATCCCAAAGATGTTCAGCAGGGTTGGAGATCTTTCACCATATCCAAAACATGTAAAGCAGATCTTCATGGAGCTGGCTTTGGGCGTTTTCATGCTGGAACAGGTTTGGGTCTCCACAATTGGCTGGAAAAGCCAATCATTTTGTCCATATAGAATTAATGTGAATAATTCACATTTCATGATAATAATTCATGATATAGGAACATTCATACCAAACCAGCAGCTTCAGGGCCAGCTGGTTCCTCTCCAGGTTTTGTCCTCATACCATCTCAGGGAGTTTTTCCTTCATCACAGTCGCCACTGGATCATGACAAACCTACATGCAATAAACATATACACGCTTTTATACAACCTAATAACCTCTTTATCTTTGTAAAGGTGCTTTAAGACAATGTCCAGTGTAAAAAGCGCTCTACAGAAACACCTGTATATATTCTGTGGATTATCTTGGCACCATTTTACATACATGTAAATATCTCATATTGTAAATTAATATATCTTATATTGTTATACATATATTGTGCCTTTCACACAATATATGTATACCAGTAAAACATTTCCCCAAAATAAAAAATAAAATACCCCTAGTCGGTAATGAAGCAAAAAGTAAACACGTTGTGGTATCGATTTGATGACTTTGTGCTTTTTTTCCCCGACTTTTTACTGCTGATCTTTTACTGGGCTCTTATTCAATGATCCGTATATTAACCACAGAGGTCACGGCCTCGAGCGTCAGACCACATCCAGACATCCTGATTAATTCTGGACATCACTCAGCTCACTGAGGGAATTAATGCTACCCTGCGATGGGCATGTCCAAGTGGCTATTTTCCACTCGTTAAAAGTGTAGGTGGCATGCGGATGCATTTGTCCTGGGTTAAATAACGCACCATTCAGTGGGTGTGAACACACGGTCCTGATCTTAACCTTATCCTGGGGACATGCTGAGTGGAAACTCTGGATGGTGTTTCTCAGTTTGCTAATATTTATATGAAATTAACAAAATTTCCTCTGTATAAATGTAGACCATAAACACATATACTGGGAATTTGCATTAATATGAATAGACACAGTTGTTTTAGGATGTTTGATTTGTGCATAATTTTTGTGTTTGATTTTTTCACCTTCAAATGTACTTCAGTATCCAAACTGCTATGATTTATTATAACTATAATTTTCCTATTATCATTTTTATCACAAGATTTTTCACTTAATCACCTCAGTTTCTGTGTAAAGACTCGAATGTGACTTTCAGCACACTGATCCATTAATAGAATGGTATTTATGACTCAAACACTGATTGATTTCTATTATAATTATCATGAGTTTAAAACCTCATTTTCAACTACTTTAAAAAACGTGTAAACGAGGTCACGTGTGTGGTGGTGAGTTTGAGTCTGGAGTTTCTTCATCATTTATTCCTCTCTAAATGTTCTGCTTGATGTTGAACTGATGCTGAACTGTATGTTGGTGATCAGTAGATGCACCGAGCGCCGATCAGAACACGTGTAAAACAGAGCGTGCGCTCGATCCTGATTGGTGACTCGCTGCGTGTTTCACCAGTTACGTTTTTATCCTCGTAAATAAAAAGACACGACTGATTTCACTAAATGTAGTAAAAAGTCACATTTTTGAGTTTGTGATGGAGTGAAGTTACAGTAAAAATCTCCACAAATGGAAACACTTCAGTAAAGTTCAGATACGTGACAAAACTACTAAAGTACAAAAACAAATAAAATTTACTTACAGCAATGAAAACTTGTACCACAAATTCACACACTACACACGTTCAATCTTTCACACTTCACACTCAGTATAAAAGAAGAAGAAAAGCGTTTATGTCACATTTATATATTTATATCACATTTGCATTACAGAAAAATTTATTTTCTACGTATATCCCAGCATGCTCAGAAGCTGGGATCAGCCATGATACGGCGCCCCTGGAGCAGAGAGGGTTAAGGGTCTTTCTCAAGGGCCCGAGAGTGGCAGTTTGGCGATACCAGGGTTTAAACCTCCAACTAGTAAACCCGCACCTTAACCACTGAGCGACCACTCACTAGTGCTTCATTACTGGAACATGGTTTTAGCATAATGCACAGAAACAACTTTGGCAGACATTTGTTTGGAAGTAGGTGTCAACTAAAGACATCTGGCTTTTTTCAGAGCCAGTAGCTGCTGGGATTCTCAACAGGTTTAAAAAAAAGAGAGAGAGAGAGAGAGAGAGAGAGAGAGAGAGAGAGAGAGAGCGAGACATAAATTACGCCAACACAAAGTTTATTTAAACTAGCTTTACGGTCCTCCTGCAAGCCGGCGATGTATTAAACAGTAGTCTGCTGCAGGATGTAAACTCGGAGTGGAAGACGCGCCCAGATTTCACGTCTTTGGAGTAAACACAGGGTTCTCAGTGGGAGGTTTTGAGTGCTTCACTCAGGCTAAAAGACATAACAGAGACGTAAAGCTAAAAAAGGGCAAAAAAAAATAAGTGACCGGACACAGCATTTGTGAGTTAAAGAGAACTATGAATGAATGAGAATATAAATCATTTTACACATGTGCTGTACAGTATCAGATCTTCTCCAGCTGGAGATGGGGCTTGGGGCTGTCCTTTCGGTTAATCAAGGGAGGGTGATTTGTTTTGTAATAATATGTGATTTGGTTTGCTTCTGTTTCAGAGCTTTTTAACAATAAAGCATAAACTTATAAAGGTTGGTGCTCCCTGTGACTGTGCGTGTAGCCTTGTGCTGCCACCTGTTGGCATGTAGCAAAACAAGTCTTAAAACTTTATGACACCAAGTAACTCGGTTGATGGACCTTCCACAGCTTTTAAGTCAGACAGTTGAACCACACTTGTCCTGACCAGGTTACCTGATGATCTCACGTGTTAATCAGCATGGCTTTTCTTTGTCCTGTGAGCTTCTTACCAGCTCTAGTTAAACTTTTGCAGGAGCCCAGGTCCTGCAAAACCTCCCAGGAACCTATCATTTATTCCCATCAGATCCAACCAGGAACTGGAATTGCAGGACGAGTGGCAGAGGTTGAGTTTGAAGCTGCTTGATTATGTACGTGTTACTGATGTTCCTTTTCCTTTATGACTCATGACATATTTCTACGTCATTGCGACATTTCGTGCTCATGCTCTCAGATTAGGTAAAATAACGCCCTCGCTACCCACAGCTCACCCACCCTGAGTTTTATGAAGAAATGGCAGTCTGGCAGAACAAACACTCGGGAAGGAAAGACGAGGTGGAGAAGGTAGAAAACGCCTGACTCAAACTCTCCTTTTTTTTTTAGGATTGAGGCATGACGTAGTGTTTTAAGAAGATCACGACATTCATACATCAACTTAATGGCCCTTAAACTCACCCCCCACACACACACACACACACACACACACACACACACACACACACACACACACACACACACACACACACACACACAGGTCAATCTCGTGGGTGTCTTAAATCGCACAACCTGTAGGTGAAATCCTCGCACTCCCTGTAGAATATAGGATGCATAATGGCTTTACCAAAAATTACACTAAATCTTTTTTTTTTTTTACGTTAAAAAATGATTTCCTCTAAAGTTACGTTTATTTTTGTGGCTTTTTCAGCTACTGTGGGTTTATTTTCTTCAGGAGATCAAACCTGCCACACATCAGGGGGAGAGTGAACTCATAACACCTTGCTTTATTGTAAACATACTTCACCATGACACTGAATACTAGATAGATAGATAGATAGATAGATAGATAGATAGATAGATAGATAGATAGATAGATAGATAGATAGATAGATAGATAGATAGATAGATAGATAGATAGATAGATAGATAGATGACAGACCTTACCTCCCTTACATATGGTTTCTCACACACACTAAAGGAGTGGATAGATGGATGAAGACTCACAGGAAGTTCCTGGGTCTCAGGAGCTTGAGTTAAACAAGCCCTTTGTGTCTTGGTTCCTCTAAATACATACACAGCAACTCACTCGACTGACACTTTACCGTTTCATGCAATGAAGAGGTGCCTGAGGAGGAAATGTTTAAACGGTTGGACCAACTAAAGGACTAAAGCTCTGCTGCATCAGTCTCTTTATCTGGGGATTTTCTTCAGATCCACGCTGAGATGGGGCTGAGATGAAGCAAGGGCTATTTGACTATCAGCTGAACCTCTGACTTCTATCTTGAGATCTTGTGAGTTTAGCGAATGATCTCACAAAAACATGGCTGCTCAGAGCAGTGGTAGAGGATGGAGGGATTTATAGAGGGGTGATAGAGGATGGATGGAGTGTGGTGGAGTGATAGAGGATGAAGAGAGTATGGCTGAGTGATAAGGGATGAAGGGAGTATGGTAGAGTGATAGAGGATGAAGGAAGTGTGGTGGAGTGATAGAAGATGGAGGGAGTGTGGTGGGTGATAGAGGATCAAAAGAGTGTGGCGGAGTGATAGAGGTTGATAGGGAATGGAGGGAGTGTGGTGGAGTGATAGAGGATGGAGGGAGTGTGGTGGAGTGATAGAGGCTGGTAGGGGATGGAGGGAGTGTGTTGGAGTGATAGAGGATGTAGGGAGTGTGGTGGAGTGAGAGAGGATGGGTGGAGTGTGGTGGAGTGATAGAGGATGGAGGGAGTGTGGTGGAGTGATAGAGGATAGAGGGAGTGTGGTGGAGTGATAGAAGATGGAGGGAGTGTGGTGGGTGATAGAGGATCAAAAGAGTGTGGCGGAGTGATAGAGGTTGATAGGGAATGGAGGGAGTGTGGTGGAGTGATAGAGGATGGAGGGAGTGTGGTGGAGTGATAGAGGCTGGTAGGGGATGGAGGGAGTGTGTTGGAGTGATAGAGGATGTAGGGAGTGTGGTGAAGTGATAGAGGATGGAGGGAGTGTGGTGGAGTGCGAGAGGATGGAGGGAGTGTGGTGGAGTGATAGAGGATGGAGGGAGTGTGGTGGAGTGATAGAGGATGGATGGAGTGTGGTGGAGTGATAGAGGATGGAGGGAGTGTGGTGGAGTGATAGAGGATGGAGGGAGTGTGGTGGAGTGAGAGAGGATGGAGGGAGTGTGGTGGAGTGATAGAGGATGGAGGGAGTGTGGTGGAGTGATAGAGGATGGATGGAGTGTGGTGGAGTGATAGAGGATGGAGGGAGTGTGGTGGAGTGATAGAGGATAGAGGGAGTGTGGTGAAGTGAGAGAGGATGGAGGGAGTGTGGTGGAGTGATAGAGGATAGAGGGAGTGTGGTGAAGTGAGAGAGGATGGAGGGAGTGTGGTGGAGTGATAGAGGATAGAGGGAGTGTGGTGGAGTGAGAGAGGATGGAGGGAGTGTGGTGGAGTGATAGAGGATAGAGGGAGTGTGGTGGAGTGAGAGAGGATGGAGGGAGTGTGGTGGAGTGATAGAGGCTGGTAGATGGGAGATGAATTGTGGGTTCAGTTGTAAATATTTCAGACACTTTTCTCCAGGTGATGAGCCTCAGATTTGGATTAATTTAAATATGTAGCTGTGATCACACACTCAGAGAATAAAAAAAGGAGTTGTTTGAAAGATAATAGTTAATTTTTTAAGAAAATGCTGCCATTAAATAATTATTAATTCATAATTTATAGTTAAATTGAAAGAGGGTTTCCTTCATCAATTAATTAACATTTCCTTAAATATGACTCTGCATTTCCTGGTAAGATCACAGCATGAACTCAGCACCAGCATGAACTCAGACTGTGTAACTAATAAAGAAGTCTGTGTTGTCGCCATTCTTAACAATTTCCTCCTAAACGTGCCAAAGTATCCTGCTCCAGGAGGCAGGTACGAGAAGTTCCCCAAATAGTCAGCAATGTGTTTTTCTATCGCCATGGCTACCTCGATAAACAATAAAAACCTTGATTTAATGATATTTGTCAATAATAAAGTCGAATTTAATAACAAATACAAGCATGTATTGATTGATGGCTTTAAACCGCGTACACGCTCCAGCTGGGGTTTATAAATGCTTATGCGTGTGTCATAAAGGCTCTATTAGCATTATAATAACTATGGAAATAATTGTACTTTTACAGGTTGTACTTGTTTATTTTCCAGCTTTGAACTACTTTCTATGTGGTTCTATTTTATCAACACACAAATGCACATAGACACGATATACAATAACTGTGGGGTCTGTTCACATACCAGGAAAAGAAGCACATTTGTACATCAATACAGAAAGTTTTACAGCGTTTATCAAATGCCATTATCCAGAGTGACTTAAATTTATCTCATTTGTACAACTGAGCAGCAATGGTGTTAAGGGCCTTGCTCAGGGGCCCAGGAGTGGCAGTTTGGTGTGAATGAGATTTGAACTCATGACCTTCAGATCCAAAAAAAGTCCAATGCCTTTGACACTAAGCTACCACCTACCCAGCTTTTGTATTCCAATTTTTTTGTGTATTTGTTTAGCTTTGTCTTTTCCATACTTGGTGCTAACATTATACTAGCATTACTACTCGAGTTCCAGCTGTATGTCAGTCTTCAGACTTTTATTCTTTGCAAAAGATCTACATTTATATTAATGGCATTTGGCAGACGCCCTTAGTACTTAGCCCCAATGAGACTTACATTTATCTAAGCAGCTCTGGGCTTAAGGGGCCCTACTCAGGGGCCCATCGTTAGCAGCTTGGTGTGACTAGGATTTGAACTCACAAGCTCAGGATCCAAACTCCAGTGCATGGACTTTCCAATGATACTCACACACTGTATGCAAACATGATTAGTTTCAAATTTGACGAATTTCCACTGTCCAAGAAATGCTGAAAATCTGACACTGGAGACTCCTTCCACAAACATCAAAGCTGTATTGTTGTTACTATGGAAACGAGATTGTTCTGTTCATTGAACAAGCGATTTAACACAAACGCCACGTCGTTGTCAAAAAACAACAACTTCTAACCGATCGTAACCATCTGTTGGATACAATAAGGGGTGCCATTACTTTTAGGAGCGTACGATGAATATATGTGTAGGGAGAAAAATAGGGGGGGAAATCTTGTATATTTTTTTTCACATAGATTTCAATGAACCATACTGCAGCTCATTCGAAAAAACGGGTTGATATAAATAAACACAAGCACACACACACACACACACACACACACACACAAAATAGGCCCATAACAAGGGCGACGAATGCTGATAAAACCATCTGTATCATACTTGACCTAGCAAGGACAATTGCAGTTATCAGCCGGGCCAGGAAGACCGGACAGATGCAGGAAATGTTTACATTTACTCAGTGAGTAAGAGAGCGATAGAGCTGAAGTTTTCCCATGGAGAACAGAAGCTCCATAATTAGAATGGTGCAACACTGCCAAGCCTGTAACCCACATTATACTACTGTATATATTATACCCTGATTCTGAAGTTGAGAAATTTGGGACGCAGTGTACAATGTTAATAAAAACAGAATGTAATCAATAGCAAATAATATAAACCCATAATTTATTTACAAAAGAACATAGAAAACATGTCAATGTTTAAACTGTGTGCCATTTTAAGGAAAAAATAAGGTCATTTTCAATTTGATGGCTGCAACACGTCTCAAAAACGTTGAGACGGGGCAACAAAAGTCTGGAAAAAGTAAGTTCGCTAAGATGAGTAAGATGACTGGGGTAAAAAAAATGTATTTTAGATATCCAGAGTCTCTCAGAAGAAAAGCTGGGCAGAAATTCACCAATCTGTGAAAGACTGTGTTTACAAATTGGGGAACAATTTGAGAATTATGTTCCTCAACAACAACAAAAATACAAAACGGTTGAATATAATTTACAGTACATAATACCAATAAAAGTTCCCATGAATCTGAAGAAATCTCTGTGCACAAAGGACAAGGGTGAAAATAAATATTGGATATCTGTAATCTTTGGGCCCTCATGGGCCACTGCATTTAAAACAGTCATGATTTTATAATGGAGATCACTGCATGAGGTCAGTAACACCTCCAGAAATCCAGAAAGGCATGCGTGACCATCATCCAGAAATGCCAGAATCCTCTCTGGGCTGAAGCTCATTTAAAAAGTATTAACGCAAAGTGAAAAACTGTGATCAAATGAATCAAAAATGTTTTTTCTTTTTGTAAATCAAGAATACCATGTCCACCAGACTAAAGAGGAGAGGGATCATCTGGCTTGTTATCAGCACTCAGTTTAAAAAGCCACATCTCTGAGGGTATGGGAGTGCATTAGTGCCTGTGGAATGGGCAGCTTGCACATTTGGAAAGGTTCCATCAATGCTGAATGGTATACACAGGTTTAAGATCAACAAATGCTTCCATCCAGAAAATGTGGATTGACTTAGCATATTTAAGCAAGACAATGCTAACTGCATATTGCAGCTATTACAATAGCATGAACTGAACTGACCTGCCTGCAGTCTAAACCTTGCGCAATATGAAAGCATTTGGTGCATCATGAAATGAAAAACAGAACAAAGGACACCCAGAACTGTTGAGCAGATAGAATCCTGTATCAGACACATATGGGACAACATTCCTCTCCCAAAACTTTAGTCTCCTCGGTGAAGACGTGATGCTACACATGGTAAACATTACCCTGTCCCAATCTTTTTGAGACGTGACGCAGCCACCAAAATGTAAATCCTTTAAAAATTTTAAGATTCTCAGTTTAAACATTTGATGTTTTTTTGGTTTATAGAATTTGGATTTATGAGATTTGCAAATAATTGCATTCTGTTTTTGTTTACATTTTACACAGTGTCATAACTTTTTTTGGAATGGGGGGGGGGGGGGTATAATAATAGTAATAATATAAGACACAGTGTTAAATGTGTCTCCAATAGAGGTACACTAAGCCATGATGAAGGGGGACAGAGAGAGAGAGAGAGAGAGGGAGAGAGAGAGAGAGAGAGAGAGAGAGAGAGAGAGAGAGAGAGAGAGAGAGAAAGAGTGGGAAAGTGGGTGTTCCTCTTTCTTCCATGGAGTTTATGTTATATTTAATAGTTAGCCTGAAGCTGATGAACCAAGTCAGCGATGACTCTATGTGTGGGATGACATTAAAAGAGGCTCTTCACAGGCTCTCTGTCTAGACATTTTGTGGCTGTCGTATGAAAATGGTTCTAAAAGTAGGCCTCAGAAGTGTAATTAAGTCGTCTCGAAGACCTACGCAATTATTCTCCTTTTGTCTTTATACTGACGATTTTCAAGCCTGCAATCATGAGTGGAAAGTCTGCACTTCCTCCTTCTTATTTTAGAATTACTAATTCATTCTTTAGTGTTCTGTTCGAGGTGTTCACTGTTCCTTTCTTTCAACTCTGTAACATACATACACACACACACACACACACACACACACACAATATGTTTTAGATTTTAGATTGTTCGAAGTACATTTATTAATTCTACATTTAGTTAATTTCGTTTTTAATACACAGGTGTGTCTTGTCAAGATTTCATTTGGGAAATTTCTTGCCTTCTCGATGTGCGTTAGACCATCAGTTGTCTTGTGCAGACGAAAGAGTGAGTCAAAGTCAACGGCTTTATCAGTGCTACTACAACCACTGTACAAATCTATATTACAGCAAGAAACCAGAGCTACCTCTACTGCAGAGGATAATTCTATTAGAATTACCAACCTCACAAACTGCCAATTTGCATAAATGTTTCACATAAAAGTGGCAGATACATTTTCAGCATTCATTGTTTAGATTGTGTGAGTCAGGAGTTAATGATTAAGAAAATAAACAATTACTTCAAAATAACAACAAGCAGCAGACATTGGGACTTGGGACAAAAAACACAAGGAATAGACAGTTTCAGATTTTTGGTTCTAACTGCTGTGTATTTGGTAGATGTACAGAGCGAGAACGGACGGTTTCTGAAAGTGTGGTTCCCACTGAGAAGCCTGGAGGAGGCAGTGTGATGGTGTGGAGGTGCTTTGCTGGTGACACTGTTGGTAATTTTGTCTGAACATCACCAGCATGGCCCTTACAGTATTTTGCAGAGACATGCCATCTCATCTGGTTTGCACTTAGTGGGACCCTCAACAGGACGATGACCCCAAACACACCTCTAGGTTCTGTAAAAGATATTTGTCCAAGTAGGAGATTGATGGAGCACTGCATCAGATGACCTGCCCTCCACAATCACCACTTTATATCGAGACGGATTGTTGTGTGTTGGATGGGAGAGTGAAGGAAAAGCAGCCAACAAGCACTCAACACATCTGGGATCGTCTCAATATTGTTGGAAAACCATTTCAGGTGACGACCTCATGAAGCTGAATGAGAGAATACCACAAGCTATTTTGGGGAATGGAATATATAGAACATGGTTTGTTTACTACAGTTGTAGTTTGGGTTCTTCAGTATTAATGGACATTGTTGAAAAAAACGAAAAAATAAAGAAAGAGAAAGTATGTTCATAAAGTATGTTTATAATTTTTCACTGTACTGTTGAACAAATGTACATTTTTACCTCCCTTTTTTTCTGCAGTGATCCTCCTTTTAGGTTCCTGTCTGTCTCTAAGCTTTGGCAAAATGAATGTAAATATTTGTTGTGCCAATAAAGCATGAGGGACATGAGGGTGAGGAAGGATATCGTAAATAAAACCTGAGGCGTAACTTTAAACACTAAGCAAAACAGCACTCCTCTTCCTCTGCCTTCTCTCGGTGGAAAGGACGGAATAACAAGCTCTAATCCTCTTTCACACAAGCTGCTGCTGGCCGAGCGAGTGCATACCAATCTCAGGCCAGATAAGATTGGGAAGTTGCCGAGAGCGCTCGTCCGACAGTGTGTGAAGTGAGGTGCTCCATAACGCGTTATCTGCAGCACAGGAAGCACCCGGGCCACACTGAGAGGAACTTCCCATTCAAGAGCTCTCTGGATGGTGGAAGACTGTGTGATGTGGATGAGAATAGTGTTACAGATCGTGAGGAAATGAGTTCTGTACCATATTGTGACAAATCCGAAGTGTTTCTGGTAAACTAGAATCGCCCAACATTCTTAGGAACTACCCTGGAAGCTTCCTACAGAATTACGAGCATACAGATCTGACAAATCAAAGTAACTCGAGTATGACTCACTTGCTGGGTGTAAATGTGCTCCCAGAACTCAGACTATGAAGGATGAAGGAGTCTCAGCCGCCCACCATCCTACTGAGTCATAAAGTACAATCAGGAAGCAAATCCCACACTTCACCAACATCAATCACATTTGGTGAATAAAGGAAACGTCATACAAGGTGAAAACCCGGGAAAATTACATCCTGCAGCGTCTGTCCTGTTACACACCAATAAATGTGTGTCCATGAGTTTATATTCTCCAGATCATATATACATTATATCGACAAAAGTTTGTGGACTCCTGACGTGATTTCTGAACATCCCATTCCACAGTGAGTCTCGATCTGCTTTTATTATAAGCTCCACTCTTCTGATAAAATCTTCCTCTAGATCTTGTGAACATTTGTACAGATTTATTTAGCCAAAAAGTTTAGTTGATAAAGTCATGTACAGGTGAGGAGGTCTGGAGTGGATCTGAAGATCTTCCACACCCTTCAAACACACGTAAAGCATGTACAATCATGCACAATTGCATTGTCAGGCAGGAAAAGGTTTGGGTTAAGGGAAGATTTCATGCTACCACATCTAATGATTGTCCTGTAAAATTGTGTACCTCAAAACTTTGTGCTAACAGTTTGGGGAAGAAATATATATAGCTGGAAAGCCGTAATGTCTTTATTATTTTTTTTGTGTTAGAAAATAATGGTAAGGGGGGGGGGGGGGGGGGGGGGACCATTATACCACAGGAGTGCCTCAAACAATTACATGTTGCATAAAAAAAAAAAATTAAAAATGGTGTCATACGTTTTTATCTGCTTATAGTTACTTCATGAAGGGCAGAGCAGCTATAAACAGTCTCTCCCTCTATTTCTTCTTTCTCTCCCTCTTGATCTTTATTTCTTCTTTAAAGTTAATAATGTCAAAAAAAACCAGCTTTTTTGTGATACAGAGAATAAACACAATAAACAATCAAATGAACACAAAGTAGCCATGTAAACATGATGAAATGGTTTTCTTTCTTTCTCATCCTACGGCACAATAACAAACAAAGGACAAATAATCTTCAATAATCTTCAGCACCTTCATCCATCTATTTCTCTCTCTCTCTCTCTCTCTCTGTCTCTCTCTCTCTCTGTCTCTCTCCCTCTCTTTTGCTCGCTCTCACTGTCTTTCTCTCTCAATGACTCTCTTTCTTGTTCTCTCTCTCTTATTCTTTCTCCTTCCCTCTCTCTTTCTGTCAACATCCATCTATTTCTCTCTCTCTCTCTCTCTCTCTCTCTCTCTCTCTCTCTCTCTCTCTCTCTCTCTCTATCTATCTATCTATCTATCTATCTATCTATCTATCTATCTATCTATCTATCTAAACTTTCTTTCCCTACCTGTCTCTCTTTCTCTTGCTCGCTGTCTTGCTCTCTCTATCTTTATCTGTCTCTCTTTTACTATCCCTCTATCTTTCTGTGTCTCTTTATCTGTCTATCTCTCTCTCTCTCCTCAGCCGGTCTTTTTATATAACACATATCCCTTATTACTGTAAGAGATCTACTCGGTTCAGTGTGTGTGTGTGTGTGTGTGTGTGTGTGTGTGTGTGTGTGTGTGTGTGTGTGTGTGTGTGTGTGTGTGTGTGTGCATGGGCCAGCAGGAATATAATTAAGGGTTGGGACTCACCTGGCTACCTGACTTCTGTCACACACTTTGACAGAAATGTTGCACAAGGAAATGACACACATTTTAACACAACACTCAGGATTATTACATGATTATGGTTTTTTTTTTTTTCGGGTTTTCCCCTTAAATATGTGTAAAAGCCTATAATTTATTATTATGTCATAACAAAATACTGCACTTTTTTGTTTTTGGTTGAAAACTAAGAACCCTTAAGGAACCATTTTCTGTAGGTGTACAGTCCAAACAATCTGCTCAGGTTTTTTCAGAACATTCAGAGCCCATGACTGAAGCTGCAGCTGGGAAACTTGCACAATTTTACTGTTACTTTCTCTTTCCTTTTCTTTGTGCATTAATTTCAGCTTCATCATGTAGTATTGCTCACCCAAAATTATTGCTACACCTGACTTTTCCAGCCACATGTGGTTCTTCCCCAGATTTTTACCACGAATTTGGATCCACACAATTGTATCGGACGTCTCTGGATGCCGAAGCATGAAATTTTCCCTTTAGGTGAACAAGGAGACCCGAACCTGTTCCAGCACGACAACACCCCTGTGAACAACACCGGTGCTACGAAGATATGCTTTACATGGTTTGGAAGATCTCCTGCTTTAGAACTCCTGAACACTTTTGGGATAAATGGGAAGGCTGACTGCACCTCTAGAAGAACATCTTCCCAGAAGAGTGGAGGTTATTATAACAGCAAATGGAAACCAAATATGAAATACGGTGTTTAAAAAGAAGCACACACCAATAGTCAGGTGTCCACAAACAATTTTTATAATTATAATTATAATGTCTCTGAGATACCTTGCAGTGCCACTGACCTGAATAAACACTGACCCACCATCTCCCCAAAAGTCCTGGAGAGCTCTCGATGTAAAATCTTTGGTTCTAAGAGATGCATGAACCCTTAGAATGTGATGAGTTCTTGTCAGTAACGTTTCTATTCAGAACACTACAGCAGTGTTTCTCTAAGAGCATGGATTCTAATTAAAACCCTTTATGATTATGAAAAAAAAAAAACTTTGAAAAAACTACAAGTGCAGTACAAACTCCAGCTTATCAGCAGATGTTTATCTTTCAGTATCTAGAACCTGTCACGTTTAAGCTCTTAACATTCAGCTCTACAGTTCTTGGAAAATTAAAGCTTTTTTTTTTTTTTGCGTTTTACATTTACACCATTTGGTACATGAACTTATACAGAGTATTTATTTCATGTATACAACTGAGCATTTGAGGGTTAATGGCTTTGCTCAAGTGTCCAGCACTTGGGAAATTAGTGGTGCTGGGATTTGAACTCATGACCTTCTGATCAGAAATCCGACATTCCGCTTGGATCTCTATTTGTTAAGGAAAACTTTCATTGAAATGTTCAGAGGAGTTTTACAGCATGTACAGTATTATTAAATCTAGGTCAATTAAATCTAACTGGATACTGGATCAGAAGGTCATGAGTTCAAATCCCTGCAACAACAAGCTACCACTGCAGGGCCCTTAACCTTCAGCTGCTCAGTTGTAAGTCGCTCTGGATAAGGGTCTGCCAAATTACATTTACATGTAAATGTAAATGCCTTTAGATCCTTTTCCAGTTCTAACTGGCCCTTTTGGCATCCCACAGTGCTACCGTTGCCTTTGTGTTTTCTCCTCATTGCTGTGTTTTTGTCCTTTTGCCTCTATGTGCTTTAAATGCACCCACAGCATCTGAGTTTCCAGGCCGCCTTTCTGGTAAACAGTGTTTTATTCGGAGACAATGGGATATGATATGATAAAAATCTCTGTGATTCGTTCAATGAGAAATCAAGACCTCCTGATCTAAGATGACTCAAAGGTAAACATGACATCAAGCATTTTTCATTTTACAAAGATCAGGTATACCATTATAACATTATGAGTAGTGAAGTGAAGAACACTGATGATCTTCATCATGGCGCCTGTTAGTCGGTGGATTTATTTATTAGGCAGCAGGTGAACATTTTGTCACTTTTTGATGTTAGAAGCAGGAAAAATGAACAAACGTAAGGATTTGAGCGAGTTTGAGAAATTGTGGCATCTAGACGACTGGGTCAGAACGTCTCCAAAACTGCAGCTCTTGTGAGCTCTTCTTCAGCTGAAATTGCGGAGGACGTTCATTTTGTTGATGATCGATGGGGTCAGAACTGTTTTAGCAGCCAAAGTGGACCAACACATTATTATGCAGGTGGTCATAACGTTATTCCTGTATATCACTGTACATTTATTACATTAGTGATATCATCTGGATTCTGAAGGGTCAGAAGGTCTTGATTCATTTCCCATAACTCAAACTCTGGGGTTGCGCTTGTTCTAATACCATATTGTTGCTACAGCTCTGGATGCAGAAGCGTGGAGACCCAAACCTGTTCCAGTATGACAATAAACAAAACCTGCTCCATGAAGATATGCTTTAGAACTTCTGAACACCTTTGGGGTGAATGTGAAGGCTGACTGCACCCCAGTTACTACTAACATCCGTATTGCTGAATGAAATCTCACAAATTTCCACAAAATCTAGAGGAGCATCTTCCCAGAACAATGGCGCTTATTGTGACAGCAAATGGGAACCAAATATGGAATGGGATGTTCATAAAAAAGCACACACCAATAGTCAGGTGTCCACAAACAATTTTTTGTCTATATAGCGTCTCTGAGATACCTTGGAAATGCAGTAGATGAATGTAACACATTGACTTGCATGTCTGCTAAGCTTCAGATAAATACTGAAATAAATAAGACAATCTAGGGTTTATTTACAGAAACAAAGACGGCCTTTGGTAGGGAGAGCAGGAAAAAAAAAAAACCACACCAGACTCATGGAAGATTCATGGATTTGTTTAAGAGAACTCAAGCGAGTTTCTCCAGTCTGAACTCCCATCTAATGTTTCAGCAGCATGAACACAAAAAAAAAAAAAAACCCACACGTTGTTTGTTTTACCTGTTGCCTTGCGACCGAGTTGTCCATCGCTGACTGGAGCGAAGCAGCAGAAGCTTGCAGTAACAGAACATTACTGAGATAACATTCATCTCACGCCCGTCTCATTACAACACGTTTTTACATAATGAACATGCTTTCTGCAGCACGTGCATTCGAGAAACTAAATCTTTGCCTTTTATAGTGCAGTATTTATTTAATTGTTACAGATCCAGCATTGGGTTTTATCTCATGCAAATCCAGTGTGCATCAGCATGAAAAGTATGGAACCGAATATACATTATGATGTGTGAAGTGTCTTTGTTCTCAGGTCTCAGTCTAGTGATTGTAATCCATTCTTTAATGTTTTATGGCACAATTACTCAATATTCTGATTTCCAACTCCCTAATAAATGAATCAATTATTCAATTTTTTTATATTTAATGTAAATGCACGTTTGCATATATAAATAAATGCAGGTAAATTTGCAGGAGTGCAGCATAGCGAGGCATCTGACACTGACAGCGATTGTGAAGGTTTGTGCTCTCTGACTTGCAGAACCAGCTCAGTGGGATGTGTCCGTGTCCTTTCTCCTGTCACTATGGGTGAGGTTTGACACCGGTCTTGCAAAAATGGTTTACACAGTAGGTTCAGTGTTTATATACTCGTGTGCATTACGGGTACAAAAGGATCAGGTTTAGCGTGAAAAAACAACAACGGCTATCATCGCTGTTTTAAACTTTCATGCATTAAAAGCGATGACATCACTAAAAAACTTTATGATTATAATGAAATGATTATATCGCAACAATGCTCTTTTTAATATTTTAGCAGAAATCAGGCTCATTTACATTTCTTTTTTTTTTTTTTTTTTTTTACGTTTTAAATTGCATTTTGTTCAATTATTTTTAAAAGCCTGTGATTTGGGAAAAAAGTGCAAATTCTAAGAGTAACTTTAAAAATTTTTTTACACATTTTATAATTATATCGTTGAAATTCGATGTATTTTTTTTATATTTATATTAAATATATTCATTTTATTTAAATATTATCTCCAAAGCTTTCAAACAAGACCACAAATCTTGTCATGCAGTCATGACACCAATCATAAATCATGTTTATGACAAAAAAAAAGAAAAAAGAGGTAGAAAACAACCTGTTATTGCCTGTTAAACTGACGTATGAGTATAAATAATTAGATCAAAATAAACATAGACCTTTAAGGATCGTATTAAATCTGTGCCCTCAATGAACATCGACTCCTGGGAAATACACAAAAGTGATTATTGTGCAATGTGTTGACATTGGGCTCACCACCGATCTTAGTTTGGATCACATTCATAATGAGCTCCATTGTCTACCTGTGCATGTGTGATTAGAGTGGGGTGGGTAGGGTGGGTAGGGTGGGGGGAGGAGGGTGTTTGATGATGATGATGATGATGCACAATTCCTTCATAGACATTCCCTGCTTGGGATTTGGTAATTTAGTTCATTCTTAAGCCCCTAAAAGCCTTTAATGCATGCACTACATGTGTTTGTGCTCCAAAAAAAAAAAAAAAAAGAAAAAGAAAAAGAAGAAGAAAAAAAAAAGGAAGAATGAAATGAGTCAAACTGGAAAGTCAGGCTTTATGAAAGCAGAAAAAATGTGTGACTGCAAGGTTCTGATGAAAGACATTGGAGACATACCCTTCCTGTGTCCCTACTTTATCTCTCTTAAAGCAAAGGTAAACTTTTTGAAACAAATGAAAGCGGAACTTTTCATTCAGAAATTCACTCCGAGTATTAAAGTGGCAGTATGTCATTTTTCCAGAGAAGCTTTTTTCACTCATCAGGCTTCACATCTTAAAGAGAAGATTTCGATTTTCAGCATTTGGTTCGAATGTTTGTGCAGAGGTTATAAGGGCAGTGGGCGGGGGTTATAAGGCCAGAACATTTCTAAATAATTTCCATTTCATATTGTTCCAGTGGTTGACAAATGGTGTTTACATTTTTCTAGAAAAAATATATATATTACGCAATCGATAAGCGAGCTTGAACAGGAAATGAAGTTCAGGCTTGATGGAGATACTAACGCAATAACTTTTCCACGTTGCATCTAAACAATAGCTACATTTTAGCTCCTTAGCTAACACTCACTAGCTGACATTTGAGATCTGAGAAGCAGAAATCGAACTAGTCTAGCATCTTTGCTAGTTAGCATGTGGCCTGCAGGCTGGCCGTGAAGCTGTGAGTGATTAGCGTTAGCAACCTGCTGTAATTTTGCTTATTGTATGTGCTTATTAATGCTCTTGCTGTGTTTACAATTCTATTTTACTGTTCCATATCAATCGGTTTAGGCATTGCAAAGGAATCGGTTGTGTATCCTTTCGGTGTGGAACAAAAGGGCGTTCACCCTCACATGCTTTTTTTACCATCACGCTGAGCATGTGCAGGTGTTCAGAGGAGCAAGAAGGTGCATAAAAATTTGCTCAAAGCCGACTTTGCCTCCTGCAGTGCTGAGTGTGATGCTGTTTTGTATTTGCATGCATGCATACATGTGTGTGTGTGTGTGCGTGCGTGTGTGCATAGTGTGTGTGTGTGTGTGTGTGTGTGTGTGTGTGTGTGTGTGTGTGTGTGTGTGTGTGTGTGTGTGTCAGCCAGTGTCTGTGTGCTTCAATGTCTTTTTTTTTGCACAGTGCAGTTCAGCAAACTGCATTCCTGAAGAGCAGCAAAGCAGTAACAGCACACACACATACACACACACACATACACACACACACACACACATATGCACACGCACACATACACACAGCAGTACAGTGCTCTGTCATAACCCATGATTAATGCTCATGCCTATATATTCCAAGGCTATGGAGCTAGAACGAGTATGAAGAGCATCCTGAGCAGCTGCATCACCGCCTGGTTTCCGTCACTGAGATCGTGTTCTTGTGCAGAAATGGAGCTCATTCAAAACACTTCATGGTGTAGTGTGAACCACTAAAATGGCAATATTAAAACCTGCAGATGTATTTTTTTATCACATGCCTTATTTGGGCTTATTAAGTCCTTCATAAGTCAGCATTATATGTAGGTCATATTTAGTCCTATGTATGTTTAAGTAGTCCTGTATAGGTCATATACGTAGTCATGTGTTGGTCATATACATAAGTTATATGTAGTTCTGAGTGGGGCTTATGTAGTCCTGTATAGAGTTTATATGAAGGTTGCATGTATTCCTGTGTAGGTCATGTGTAGTCCTGTGTAGGTCTTACATGTAGGTCATATGTAGCCCCATGTAGGTCTTATGTAGTCCTGTGTGGGTCTAACATAGAGAGAGAGAGAGAGAGAGAGAGAGAGAGAGAGAGAGAGAGAGAGAGAGAGAGAGAGAGAGAGAGAGAGAAAGAGATGATAGATAGATAGATAGATAGATAGATAGATAGATAGATAGATAGATAGATAGATAGATAGATAGATAGATAGATAGATAGATAGATAGATAGATAGATAGATAGATAGATAGATGTTATGCAGTCCTGTGTAGGTCTTATATGCAGATGTTATGTAGTCCTATGTATGTCGTATGTAGGTCTGTGTAGTTGTGTAGTGCTGTAACAGTTGTGAATAATGATAAAGTCACTTGATTTGAGTGGTTTTATCTGAGCTCCTGGAGGAACCTGGAGGGTTTTTTGATATATCAGTATAACAGCACAGAGCTGTGAGTGTGGACGCACCTGCATGAAGAGTAAAACTTCACATTAAGGTTTGTGACTAATTACATTTAACTAGCAAATGATCCTGACTTTCACGCCCATTTCCTTTCATATGCATGACAGCGAAACTCACACTCTAATCACTGCACAGCGACGCCTGACAGAGGGGTGTGAAAACCTCATGCTCTGCTTGATTCCATTCTAACCGTGACGACAGTCAGAAGGAGTTTAAAAGGTTATTTAGTTGTCGGTTTTTATATTTCATTGGACAAAAACGGAGATGGAGATGTTCACTATAAATTTCATTAAAATGAAATAACTGTCAGGATTATGGATTACTAGAATTCCCAGCAGCCACCTGCACTTCCATGTCTTGATCACATGTCACTAATCACACACACCTGATTTTAATTTAGAGCTGTTGTATATAACCTCACACAAATTGTCTTACATTGTCGCCTTCTGACTTCTAGCTCATGGTCCTTTCACAAACACGCCTTTGTAGTGCAAAAAAAATAAAAATAACGAAGAAATAAACCCAGAGGTTCTTTTCCTGTTGTTTCTGCAGGAAGTTACAGCTCTACCTCTGCCATGTTAATCTGTATTCTATGTGACTCTCAGGACGCCTCGGTCTCCGTATCAAATATTGGTCACAAATTATTGGTCACTTTCTAAATGAAAAATAAATTGTTGCCCATCTACTACTAATTATATATAAAGGTTAAAATGTTTGTTTACCGATGCAAATATGCTAAAAACAATGTATCACGATACAAATGCCAACTTGTATCAGATGCACACTTCATATAGTGTAGTCTTTCTCAACCAATCAAACATTGCTCTTCAGTTGCTCTTTAAAAAAAGTAGGATATTGTACAGTAGAATGTACTTCTTTACCGTCCATCCCAAACCATACCATTACTGTCACTGCTAATCAGGGCGATGGTAGATACATGGTTAAGATTCTGGGTTGCTGATCAGGAAGTTGAGACTTCAAGCACCAGCACTACCAATCTGTCACTGTTGGGCCCTCGAGCAAGGCCCTTAAATCTCTCTATTACAGGAACATCGCATGACCCCAACTTTCTACCAAACTGTGTAAAGAAAGATTTTCACCATCTGTTGATGTAAATGTGAGAAATAAAAGCTTTATTTCTTTTTAATCAAAATGTACAGGTCAAGACAGAAACGTCAGCAATGCATCATTCTGTGATTATGTCTGGGGATCGATTGTGTCTGTGCTTCTTCTTGCATCCTTTTCTTCAGTCATCAAGCAAACAGCTATGAAGCAAACAGAGGAAATGAGGTGGCTTGTTTATGATCATTAAAATCATTTCAATAATTGCTCAGGCAATGAAAATGATGAACAAATCCTGAACTCGGTGAAAAAAATGGCATTTTGTGAGAGCAGGGTTCTAGAGGATAATGATTGGTGTTCAACAGGCTTCTAAGGTGAGAAGTAAGAAGATAGAAGGACCTGGACTTTTTGTGAAAGGGACAAAGTGGCAGCCGAGCCCCGGTAATTATTATGTCACCGTCTCAAGAAAAGAAAAAACAAAGTACAGTGGCGAGATGTCAGATGGCTTTAAGATAAACACAGCGAGGCGGGTGCGTCGCTCGGAGCTGCTCTGTGCTGCACGAGGCGGTCAGACCTTGAATGCCACACACTCCGTGAGTCATACTCTGTGAGTGGGACGGAAATCCAAGGTTCAGCAAAACACAAAACGCAAGGTAGTGCAGAGGAATTTCATCAACCTCACTTCCACGGATTCCTGAGGCATTTCCGGAAATCAGACATGAGCAAACAGGCAGGGTTCCAGCACCAAAGAAAAAGAAGAGAATGTGTAATTGTGTGTGTGAGAAAGAGAAAGATAGTGCTAAGAGTGAATCAGGCCACTGCCACACACACACACACACACACACACACACACACACACACACACACACACACAAACACACACAAACACATTGACAGACACACTGAGTCAGCAGCCACATTCCTGTGGAGTCAAGAACTAGCTTTACACCCATTCTCTTGCTCTCTCTCTCTCTCTCTCTCTCTCTCTCTCTCTCTCTCTCTCTCTCTCTTTCTCACACACACACACACACACACACACACAGACACACACACACACACACACACACACACACACACACACACACACACACTTTTGTCTTACAATCCTTGTAAGGACTTTCCACCAGACCTGACATAATTATTAATGCTGCTATTTAATTATTAAAATAATATACAGTTTTCCTTATGGGAACCTAACAAATGTCCCCCCAACACACACACACATACACACACACACACACACCTTTGTCTTACAATCCTTGTAAGAACTTTCCACCAGACCTGACATTATTATTACTGCAGCTATTCAAATAATACAATAAAATAACATTTTCCTTATGGGGACCTAACAAATGTCCCCCCAACACACACACACACACACACACACACACACACACACACACACACACACACACACACACACACACATGTTTGCCTTAAGATTATTTTAAGGACTTCTTTTTTTTTACCAAAACTGACAAATAGTAATGCAGCTATTTAAAATAATAAAATAATAAAAAATGTACCTTGTGGGGACCATCCAAAAGTCCCGCCAACACACACACACACACACACACTTTTGTCTTACAATCCTTGTAAGGACTTTCCACCAGACCTGACATTATTATTAATGCAGCTATTTAAATAAAAAAATAATATAAAATTTTCTTTATGGGGACCTAACAAATGTCCTGACGACACACACAAATATACACACACACACACACACACACACACATATACATACATCAACCCAAATGTACCTCTTGTAGCAGAAATAAGCTCCTGAGCTCCTGACATTGAGAATCTCTGCTCCTTGTTAGAGACGATTATGAACCACAATTAAAATGTGTGTAATTTATTTTGTGACATTGCAGCAACTCGACGGTTTCATCCTTTTTTGTACCGACATGAAACAGGACAGAGTAAAGTCGTCTGATAAAATTAGAGATAAGGGAGTGTTTTTTTCCTCTTAGCAACCGAATGCTTGTCTGTGCATTCCCACAATATCTCGCTTGATCCCTTTAATCTCACTAATCCGCCTGTCAGCGGCCTAATCTACACTATAATTCCGGCTCAGGCCCTCTCTAATATATAAATACCCGATCCTCTAGCTATACACAAATAATGTTGATTGCTGGGAAAGACCACCCCCTGTAATAGTAACCCCAAGGATATCCAGCTGAATGTACGAGTTTGTGTGAAAGGCTACGAGCATGGAGAAGCCGATGAGTCACGGCAGCGGAGTGGCCAGAAAATGGCAGATTAAAAACCGCCGTCATGCTAACAGGGTAAGGAAGTACGAGAGAGAGAGAGAGAGAGAGAGAGAGAGAGAGAGAGAGAGAGAGAGAGAGAGAGGGTTCGAGTGCACTTGAGGACAAGTGGTTTCCTGAGAATTTTTCCAATACGAATCATCAGGGGAGCAGACGTGGTGAAGTGGGCCGACGTGCAGGGATCTACTGTAACGTCAATCTTTGGAAGAGTCTCAGCTGGTCGTATGGTGAAAAAAATACATATGCTTTTTATAATAACCTCCACTCTTCTGGGAAAGTTATTCCACAAGATTCTATGTGGATTTGTGAGATTTCACAAGGGTGTTGGTAAAGTTAGGTACTGATGTAGGTGAGGTGAGGAGGCCTCGAGTTCAATAAGGTTAAGATAAGAGCTCTGTAGGAGAAGATCTTCCACTCCATTCAATCTAAAGCAGATCTTCATGGAGTTGGCTTTGTGCACAGGGGCATTGTCATGCTGGAACAGGTTTGGGGTCTCCTAGTTCAAGTAAAGGGAAAATTTTATGCTGCCATGTCCAAAGACGTCCTATACAATTGTGTGCCTCCAACATTGTAACCGTTTCTGGAAGGACTACATATGGCTTGAAAAAGTCGTTTGTCCCAATATTTTTCTCTGTGTGAGTCAATGAACGTATGTTGATGCTTGCTGTAAAATTGCAGAACTCAGATGCCACGAAAAAAGTTTGAAGTTGGAGGAAAAAGTGGAATTTTTTTTGTCACACTTTTTTGTGTGTAAAAAAAACAAAAAAATTTTTTTAGTGAAAAACAATGTAAATAAAAATGTACGAAATGCGAGTGTGTTCCGGCTCTATTGTCGATCAATACGTTCTGTTAGTTCTGTGTTATTACTTTTAAAACACTGATCATGTGCACATTTCTCTCTCTATTTCCTGAACTGTTTTGTCTTCATGTAATCTGCTCTCTCGCCTCCCTCCATCTCTCCCTCCCGCCCTGGAAATTCTTTGTTCGACAGTTCTGTGAAAACCAGTAATTTTGCTGCTAAGCGTCAAGCGATTTCAGCCTGGAAGTTTGCACCTGCGTATGTATTATGCCTGACTTGGCAAAGCCGACTGCGGAGCATGAAATTAATCTTTTTAATGAGACCTTCCTGATTGTGTTCAGCACAACTGAAACTAGGTATTAGTACATTTACACCCTCCTCTCATTCTCTTCTTACCTCGAGTAAAAAAAAATAAAAAATCTCCCTCTTTCAGTGTGCGTGTGTGTGTGTGTGTGTGTGTGTGTGTGTGTGTGTGTGTGTGTGTGTGTGTGTGTGTGTGTGTGTGTGTGAGAGAGTCCTGGGTGCTGTAGACTTGGTGCAGGTAGAAGTGTGATGAACCCCGACGCAGGTGTTTTGTAAGTGGAGCGACGCACCTGAACCACATCCTCCTGATTATTTTAGCTTTACCGCTACAAACCAGTCTGGATCTTCACACCCAACCCTTTGCATTGAGCCCCACATGACTC
The DNA here is from genome assembly GCA_039877035.1 of Silurus lanzhouensis. Taxonomy (NCBI): domain Eukaryota; kingdom Metazoa; phylum Chordata; class Actinopteri; order Siluriformes; family Siluridae; genus Silurus; species Silurus lanzhouensis. Next base: position 764,811 of record JBCEWE010000202.1, read on the forward strand.
TTTCATGCACAGAAACAGGTAGATCAGCATGTGGACAGGTGCCTGGGTTATTCCAGATTACATCACTGACAGGTGAGGGTAAGAATTAAAGAAAGTAAACCTACACGGGGTTTCTCTTTCACAGCCAGAGGTGTGTGTGTGAGACAAGGGTGAAGTAAATAAGAGTAATTAGATAGATAGATCAGACAGACAGACAGACAGAGAGACAGACAGACAGACAGACAGACAGACAGACAGACAGACAGACAGACAGACAGACAGATAGATAGATAGATAGATAGATAGATAGATAGATCTATCCGAGACAGACAGACAGACAGATAGATAGATAGATAGATAGATAGATAGATAGATAGATAGATAGATAGATAGATAGATAGATAGATAGATAGATAGATATAACAGAGACAGACAGACAGACAGACAGACAGACAGACAGACAGATAGATAGATAGACAGGCAGACAAACAGACAGACAGACAGACAGACAGACAGACAGACAGACAGACAGACAGACAGACAGACAGATAGATAGATAGATAGATAGATAGATAGATAGATAGATAGATAGATAGATAGATAGATAGATAGATAGATAGATAGATAGATCTATCCTAAACAGACAGACAGACAGGCAGGCAGGCAGGCAGGCAGGCAGATAGATAGATAGATAGATAGATAGATAGATAGATAGATAGATAGATAGATAGATAGATAGATAGATAGATAGATAGATAGATAGATAGATAGATAGATAGATAGATAGATAGATAGACAGACAGAACTGTATTGTCATTGCACGGTACAGGAACACTGCAACAAAATGCCGTTTCCTAGTAGCATTTTTATGTTAATATGTACAGCATGTAATGATTATATGTGTAAATGTATGTCTAACAAATAAATATAAAGGCTCCGGGCAGTGTAACAATGTGCAGAATCTAATGAGTAGGTACACGTACACATTGTATTTACACACATTATATAGATATAAAGATAATCAAGGTTTTCAAAGAATTCACAATTATATACAGATATACTGTAATTCTCCAGAGATGATACAGAATGTACAGAATAGAGCAGAACTGCATAAAAACCAGAGGTGGCGCAAGAACGCACATCCTTCACGTGTGCAGAGCCTCACGTTTTAAAAGACTCTGGTAAAAGTTGAAGTACTGACTGCTTTTTTTTTTCACTCAAGCTAAAGTAAAGATGTTTGGGCTCTGACATGTACTCCAGTAAAAAATCCTCGTAAACGAGTCTGTGGTGTGTGTGTGAGGGACAGGAAATGATACACCAGTGGATTGAAAAAGCGGCGCAATGACAGGAAACTGGTTGACGTGCTGAAAACGGTGCAGTGAGAAGATAAATATTGATGATGTCACCGAATAGATTAAAACTGAAGTAACGAGTCTGGATTGAAAATGTAAGAAGTAGAAAGTACAGATATTTGTGTAATAAAAAGTTGAAGTATTTGTTCTTCATTATTTCCAGTCTTTAACTAAAACTATATTAAATGTAAGAAGTTTTAAACACTGCAATGGTTTCTGAGTTTTACCAAAACATCCAAACTTCTTTCTGATTTATTTCTTACTTAGTCATTCTAAACAATAAAACCCTGAGCAGGGTAAATAATTGACTGTAGATGAATAAACGAGCGAAGGACCTGAAATGTGTTCGTTAAAAACCTTCATGCTGAAATATTGGTCATGTGATTTGTGATTGTGGGGATCAGTTGTCACTTTGGTGATTGAGGTGAGAAGCGAGAAGTTGTTTTTCTGCAGAGGATTAATAAACCATCTCGAACACGAGATGAGAGCGATCAGGTTTCAGTGTCAGTGCTGAAAGACAAAAGAAAGAGGGAAAAAAAAGCTTCTCTTCTCACTCACTTTTCAATTTTACGTTTTTTTTTTTACATTAAAGAATGAGAAAACCAACACAGGTTTAAAAGTCCCAAGATGCAAAGCAGCTAAACGACACAAAGACCGTGTACAAGCAGTGACTCGGAACACACACACACACACACACACACACATACACACTTTATGGATGCAAATGCTGCTGAATACATGTATATACCGTAATTTCCGGACTATAAAGTGCACCAATTTATAAGCCACACCCACTGAATTTGACAAAGATTTTTATTTTGAACATAAATAAGCCGCACCTGTCTACACTGAAACTAATGAACTTTACACAGGCTTTAATGAAATACACGTTACACCCGGTGTATGTTGCGCTTCCTTTAGGAGCAGAGCGGTATTTTGGGAATAGCCTGGCACAGCATTTTTCCGCTATTACTGCATGTGTGCAACACCGAGGAATATGTCCTTATTATTTTCTTTGACTAACCCGTAACTCTGTTGCCAAGAAAAATAAAAAAGCACGAGTTTTGGAAACCTGTCTGTGCTTATATGATTTCTGTTGCAACTGGAGTTAGCGAGCTCTCGCTTCACCCAGACTCAACGCGTTACAACGGCTTGTATCTAAACAGTTTCCGACCAAGTAAGTCATTGTTCACTGTCCAGGAAAACCTGGGAAAAAACCCAGGAAAAATTCATAAATAAGCCACTTCGTTGTTTAAGCCGCGGGGTTCAAAACGTAGGAAAAAAGTAGCGGCTTATAGTCCGAAAAATACGGTACTTCATATATCATTTTATTTTATATTATTTGGTCCAATTCTATTTCATTACATTGTAAATACTGTATTATTTATTATAGTACATTAAAATGTATTTTATTCCTACACTGCATAGACAAAAGTATGTGGACACCTGACCCTTAAAAATAGTACATGCTTCTTTTTATACATTTCATAAAGACTCAACATTTGTTCTTATAATTTCCTCCACGCCTCTGGGAAGATGTTCCACCAGATTTTGTGGAGATTCATTCAACCACAAGGGTGTCAGTACTGATGTAGGTGAGGAGGCCTGGGTTGAAGTCAGCATTCACATTCATCCCAAAGGTGTTCAATAGCTTGGGAGCTCTATAGTAGGAGATCTTCCAATCCAACCCATTATAAGCAGATCTTTATGAAGCTGGAACAGTTTTTTGGGTCTTCTAGTTCAAGTGAAGGGAAAATATCATGCTCCAGCATCCAAAGACGTCCTGTATAATTGTGTGCCTCCAACTTGGTGGTAACAGTTTGGGGTGGAAGAACATTTATGTGTAGAAGTCTGGTGTTCCAGCACTTTTGTGTATCAGAATCAGAAGTGACGCACAAGGAATTTGGTTCCGGCTGTTTGGTGAAAAGTACAGACGTAAATAAAAACACTATATATTAATCTATACAGACGATACAGAGCCCATCACTGTACAATACTGCACACACATTAATATGTAGAACGTTTGGAGGTATAAAGTGTTTTTTTTGGTCCTACAGGATCCCTGATGCACATCTCCTTCACTGGCATTGCAAGAGAGCTGGAAGTCTGCAAAGCGTGACAGAGGCACTGACTGCTATTGTCATCCTCAGCCGCAGCACAGTCATGCAATGTGGAATTTCCTGTCAGATGGCCATTGTAGCGTAAAGAACCTTGAGTGTCAAAAGAGACAGCTTGAGTCATCTTTCACTACCGAGCCAAAAAAAGGTGTACTTGAGCGAGAGACGGCTTTCCGTGCCAGAATTGAGCATGAATGATTCATTCTGCAACCCTATTAACATATCAATTACAGGAAATTGCATCATTATCCTGCTCTGATAATGCAGGTGTACAGCCCATGTTCTTTAAGCCGTACTTATAAAACACACATTTTCCCCCAGCACGCCATAAACCAGCGTTTTAACTCTGAAAGCTAATCCTGTTCCTTTCAGATGAGCGTCTCGTGTGTCGTCCGTCAGCATCGCGTCTTCGCCTTTCCCGTCCTGTCGTTTTGTTTTTTTTTCCCTTCCCCCTGACCCGCTCTCATGTTTCTTTTCATCTTGCTTTCTCTTTCTGTCTTCCTTCCTTCGCCCACGCCGCTGCCCCCTGGGACTGGGACACCAAAAATCATGGAAAAGAGCGCAAATATCTATAGGACAACTCCTGTTTAGTTAAGGCTTGTGGAAGACAGGAGGAACGAGAGAGGTGATCTGGGTTCGTCAGAGAGACGCCAGTGCAAACTCTACATACATACTTCTCTTAGCTGTAATGCTTACTTATTCGACACAATGCTGATCGACAGCCTTCCTCTCAGAGCGTTTCTGCACGACGGCTTCAGCATGTTTTTGGTGTCGAGCTAAAAAACCTCACAAATCTTTTGGAAACTTTAGTTTTTATATGTTGGCATGTAAAACTATAGGCTTTTTACACTTGTTTTTGAAATCACCTCGGCACAATACTAATAGCTTTGTTAATTAAAAAATTATATCCTGCTCTCTAATTACACCGGTGTATTTATGACTCCTAATCAGCCACGCCCAAAAAAAACAAATAATAAAATAAAAAAGATCTGAATCATCAGACGTACCCAGATCACCCAATGACAATTCCTGCTTTGTCTGACACTTCTGCAGAATCACGCCCATTGTTCTTCGTAGCAGCATGTATTTATTCTGCAGGTCCCTAAGTATAGGTTCATCCCGTAATAAAAGTGCCCTCGGTGAAAGACGCTTGCATGTGCATGCCATGGCCAGTGACTAATCTGACACCTGTGAGTGAGATCACTGCCTGCACACTGTCCATCCAGTGCATCTCAAGGCTAAGAATCAGTAATGAACGCTGTATAAACAAATTCAAACCTGTGCCAGAGAGCTCACACAGCCCCGAGGTGAAGATGGTACTCCTCATAGCAGGAGCCCTCAGACCTCTAACACAAAAAATAAGTAAAAACCTACCAAGTCTGTAGTCTGGTTTATTTTAAGTTTGTAATCCAGTGCACCAGTGTAGATTTATTCAATGCTAGAGACTCAAAGCACTTTTGCACGTCGCTCTGGACACGGGCGTCTGCTAAATGCCGTGAATGTGATGTAAATGTACCAAACCACATGGATCAACAGCTGAACAGATGACATAAAGAAGCTTGAGATTTAGTGAAAGAAAAGTTCTTAGGTCTATTTAAAGCTGTCGTTTGCGTATTTAATAATTAGTACAGGAAGTCCCCGAGTTACGATGGAGACGTCTTCCGATGACCGCATCATAACTTGGAAATATCGTAAGACGAAACATGGCCTAGCCGACCCAGACATGGTGATCGTTATGGGGTAGTACACTGTTAATAATTTAACAAATTTCAGTACATAATTTAGCAAAACAGAGCATTTACATGATCATTAACGTTTTTCAGTATATATGTCACGCTTTGATCAAGAGACGGAAAACAGAATACGAATAAGACGTTTATTAGCCTTGGGAAACAAACACAAGCTAGAAAGCAGCATGTACCGGAAAACGGTTATATTCCGAAACACGGGTAGTCCAGGGATGATCTTCAGAATAAACCGTAGATCGGACGGTGAGTGAGTGCAAATGGGGGCCTTATAAAGGGAGGGTGTCGATTTGAGACAGGTGAAGGTGAGCCAGCCGCACGAAACAGCTGGATGCTTTGCTCTTCCTTCTGTAAAGCATGCTGGTGGTAGCATCATGTCAAGTGTTAACCTTGGGCCTTGGTATTTTTTAATTGGCCTCCTCTAGGCAGAGATATTATTGTGCCATTTATTGATTGATTGATTGATTAAATAATTGATTGATTGATTGATTGATTGATTGATTGATTGATTGATTGATTGATTGATTGATTGCACTTTGTAATCATTAAATTTAACACCTCTCTCTTACAAAAAAACAATTATAACCGAAACGTTTAAACATTTATACTCTGCTCGCTCTTCGGCTTTCGTGACGCTGTTCATACAGGTACATTTTCTAACAAACTCTGAGGTCTTCCAGGAACAGGTGTTATATGCTGTACTGAGGTCACATTACACTTTAATTGCACGCATCTTCTCAACTGGTTGCACTAGAACGAGCAAAAAGGCAAAGTCGGTGAATGCAATGCAGTTATGTAATAATTGCTCTTAACTTTTTTTCATTTGCGAGTAAATTTGCAAAGCGTTTTGATTTGACATGATGAGCGACGCGGTGTAGACCGTGGGCGTATTCTCTCAATCCGATGTATTATTTAGTAAAGGCATATCAAATATAATTACAATTAAGAGCATCTTGTGCGGAAAGGATTAGAAAAAGATCGCAGTCCATTTCCCAGGCCTCTTTGCATAATTTGGATTTTCTCACACACTCTGAACATGTTCTTCTTTTCCTATTTTGTTGTTAGACTGATCTAGAATGTGCACACACACACACACACCTCTTACTCTTCAGCAAAACCTAAGCAGGTAACAATTAGTTGCCAGGGTGAAGAAAAATCGAGCCCAGAGACCTCGCTGCTCATCACAGCCCACTCACTTTCTTATATAAGCCTTGCCTGGTAGAATTCCAAAAAAAACACACACACACGCACGTGCACGCACACATACACACACACACACACACACACACACACACACACACACACACACCGTGGTGACAACAATTTGGTTCTGTTCATGAGCAGCCACCCACTTCATGCATGTTTGTCCAGCTGTTCACCCATAGACTACATGAGCCAGTGTATGTCTGTGTGTGTGTGTGTGTGTGTGTGTGTGTGTGTGTGTGTGTGTGTGTGTGAGTTGCAAGTTACACATTTCCAGGAATGACCACCTGCTGAGGTTAATGACCACTGCCCCGAGCCCACAGTGTCAGGTTCATTGTTCTTTCACCCGTTTTATGACTCCACAGTTCCGGTTGGACTTTGAGGACACGACGAATTCTGTTTCAACAACAACAACAAAAAAGGACAATAAATTTGGACAGATTTACATTTACATTCTCACTGTGAGTGTGTGAGAGAATGCATATTTTTTCATTTCATTAACATTTCATTTCATTTATTCATTTATTTATTGATTGTTCTCTGACAAACTGTTTCCACCATCATAGGTTGGTAGAACATCTACAGAAGTTTGCTCTCATAGAAATCCTTGGAGTGGTTGACAGGTTGGTGATTATTCCATCGTTTCTGATTATCATTCTCCTGCTAGATGGTGAACTTCTGCAGCAGTCTCAGCCTCATATTTTGCATTCATCTTGCACTCAACGTTTAAACAGGTCCCTGCAGATGAAAAACATGCGTGCCGCCACCACCATGCTTCACCACTCATATGGGCATAAGTTTTTAGAGTGCGAAGCTTTGGTAGGTTCTTCCTATTACTTATGGTTATCAGTGGAAATTTGTTTTCTAAATAAATTTTTTTTTTCTAAGCAGTGTATCTCTACAGCTTCTCCAGAGTTCGGTTTGTCCTCCTGGTTGCTTCTCTGAACGATACTCTTTTTACATGCTATGTGAAGCCTGTAGGACACAAGTTGATGGTATTTTCTTTCTGTTTTTTGGACAAAATTTCTTCTTCACAGGACTTCTGATGGCTCCTTGTTCTTTTCTTTATGATGCGATTTGTATATCAAAGGAACAGGTGTAGTGAGGTCACATGACACTTTAATTGCACACGCTTGGACTCCGTTCAACAATTATATGACTAGGACTTCTAATGGCAACTGGTTGCACCTGAACTAATTAAGGGGTTTCACAATGATGATGATTGGGAGTTGGGGGAAGGGACAGTCTCAACTTTTATTGTTTTGGTGTTTTTTTTTGGAAAATTATAATATAGAAACATTGTGGATTTTTATGGGTTATTTTGTGTGTTTGACTCCTGATGACTTCCTAGTAACAAACCGTAAAGGGGGCGAATACTTACGCAAGATGCTGCATTGGCTACGTACAAACTAAGCTTGAATTTCCAAGGTGGAAGAAATGGAGGAAACATCCGGCCCAGTTCAGCAACTCTGGCCTGAGGGTTTAAATATAATTTGTCTATTGGGCCGTTGTGGTTCAAATACAATTTGTTCCAGGTGTTTGCTTTTTATTATACACACACACATGCTATGGGGTCAGAGTTTCTGTGTATTTGTTAATTTTTTATTCTACCTGTTGGTTCCCCTCCCAGCGCTTCCGGCAGTCATCTGTCACTCCGTGTTACCGCACAATTTAAATTACAGAGGTCATATTTTAGGAGTGGATGACAGCTGGAGTTGATGTCTGATTGAAAAAAAAAAGGTCCTGAACGAAGTACATTTCCTAGACTAAGTGTGTGTGTGTGTGTGTGTGTGTGTGTGTGTGTGTGTGTGTGTGTGTGTGTGTGTGTGTGTGTGTGTGTGTGTGTGTGTGGGTGCGTGCGAACTGCATACACCCATAGTTACACACAGTCCTTGTGAACTAGTAGAACAGGTTGGACAGCTGGAGATAAAGGGGTGAGCAGGAAGCGAGGATGTGTCGTGTGTTTAATCTTATGAGGCAGTCTGAGCCAACACACACAATCATCATTAACACTCCCTTTGCTTCGCTTTTACACTCACACACACACACACACACACACACACACACACACACACACACACACACACACACACACACACACACACACTTTGGACACTGAATTAGCTTTAAAAGTGTTAAATAAAATATCAGGTGGATGAAATGCATCCCGAGTGCAAATCGTTGCAATTCGCCCGACGGTGTGTTTGCAGGACACACACTTTCCCCAGAAACGGCGTGTAAATGAAGATATGAGGAAAGTAGGATTATGAGAGAGACCAAAAAAAAGGGGGAGAACGAGTTTAGAGGAGGGGTGGGTGGATGTTTAAGGGAGGGTTTTAGTTAATAATTTGTCTGTAGTTGGAGTAAGAACGGCCTCCACGCTAACAAGGAGCCTAGTGTTCTTGTGGGCTTCTGATAAAGAATCGAGCAAAGTCTGATCCAGTCAATCTCAGACGGACAAATTTAGGAAGCGCTCGGAAATATTTTAACGGATCGGACGATTGAGAGATTTTTTTGCTATGGATGTTTGCAGTCTGACACACAGGTTTAAAATCCAGCTAACAAAAGACACGTGTCCTGGGTGCTTAAAAAAAAGAAATGTGGCTGTGCAACTTACACTTGATCTCACTGGCTCGAGTTTAATGCACAAAGCTCAAAGATTGATCTTGTTCATTAAATTATACATTTACATTCCCATTTGTCAGACAGCCTTAACCCAAAAAGATTTACATTTATCTCACTTATGCAACCGAGCAGCTATGGAGTTGAGGGCCTTGCTCAGGGGCCCGGGGGGGGGGGAGTTGGGGGCTTAGCTTGGTATGGCTGGGAGTCATGAATCCAAAGTCCAATGCCTTACCCACTAAGCCGGCCCTTCTCACACAAGCGATCTATTAAACGTCACGCTCACCAACGCGATCTGGAAATAACGAAAATCAGGTACATTCATCCGCATTATCAGCTGAACAAACCAACCCGGGCTACACGGCGTACCCGCTGGCCACTGACCCGAAGGCCATCAGCATCCGCCCACGCGCAGATCCACAGGTCATGTCGCATCAACACGGCAAGAGCAGAGTCTCGAATGTCCTGAAACTGAGTAAAGACTGGTTAGGATTCTGTGCATGAGTCAGGACGCGGTGTGAAAAAAGCACAGTAAAGCATCCTTTCTTTCGCACCAGGGTTCAAGGGTTGATACTTAAACAAACATCTGCCATCTAGTGGTAGCCTGATGAAGTCAATTTGCTAAAAAAAAAAAAAAAAAAAGGCAGCTTTATAGATGTATTAGTTATGATCTTATATGTTCATGCAATGATAGTATACTCTTTTTTGCATTATTAAGATGACTTAATAATAAGTAGATACACTACTTTAAATGCATCTGCAGTGTCGAGGAGACTGGTGCGGTGAATCTGAGTGTGGAATATATGCTTTATAGCTTATGAACTATAAACTCTTGGGAACCCTGAGTGACTGACTCTGTATCTCATGCAGCTTTTCATCAAGTTAGAATTACCACATGGGTTTAACATTCCGACCAAGGAGAAAAAAAACAGATCATAATCTGGAGCATAACCCAAACCGAGCTGTATGTTGCAATGCCACTTTCAGTAAAAAAAAAAACATGTGCTTGCTCTGGCCTACGCCCACACACACACACACACACACACACACACACACACACACACACACACACACCAAGATGCACATGCACACACACATGGCAACATAATGTACAGTTGAAATGGAAAAACAGGTACATTTGTGTGTGTGTGTGTGTGTGTGTGTGTGTGTGTGTGTGTGTGTGTGTGTGTGTGTGTTGACCTAAAAAATACCTGATAACAAAAACTTGTTTCATGGAAGTTCCACAATTTATCACTATATAAATAGAGTAAAGTTATGTTCATGACTAAATGATGTTTTCCTTCTATTGAAAAAAATCCACTTTGTGTTCACACTCACTTTCCGGGAAACTGCTTTATCTTGAACATGGGGCATCCAGAAGTCAATCCTGGGATAAGTGGAAATACAAAGTGGATTGGATGAGATGCATTTCAGAGCACTATGCAGAAACATCAGAAAGGGAAGTTTATCTGTGCACTTTTACTACCAGGAAATGTTTCTGGGAAGTGGGAGAAAACCAGAGAACCCTGAGGAAACCCACATGGACATGCGGAAGAACTGATAATCATCTCTCTGTTGTTGATCATTTTCTTTTCGACATCCGATTGTATTACTGCTAAAGCAAATATTTACCAGTAAATTGATTGTAAACATAATTATCCGAGTGATTAATGACCGACACTTTATACGAAACACTTTAAACTAAACTAATAAAAAGAAAAAAGGTTAATTAATTAATAATTTATTGAATTAATTGCATCACAGATCACACCCTGAGGCTGAATTAGTCATTGTTTCTACAGAGCCCTGATTCAGATCCAATAAGATTTTCTTTTGCAGGAATCGATCTGCCATGATTCCTGCTCAGACCATATATCGCCCCCTGTCGACGAGAAACAGGAAGTGAACACTGATTGAAAAGCCTGTTTGCGGTTATTATAGGTCTATAAATAGTGCCCATGTGTCCTGTAAAGAATCTTTCAGTAGCTATTCTTTATATTCATCTCCTGTAATTGCCAGTTTGACCTGGAATGGACCTTCATGGACCATGTGCCATCTTTAAATGTAGATCTTTCGACTTTGGTAGCACAATTAACCATTATGGCCACTTATAAATCTGTGAACATCATATTTAAGGTCCTTAAAGGTAAAAATTTGGGAAACGAAACAACGTTTTGATTTGCGTCCTGACGGATAGCGTAGAAGAACGTTTTTGCGAACATCATGCCTGCCCTAAGCCATGCAAAACACTTGGCAAATTCATGGCAGGATTAGAGTCTAAATATCTTTATATATGCAAACATTGTACTAATGCTTTTGGTAAAAACATGCAAATTCTCTACAACTAAATCTGATTTTGAAAAAATATCATTAGTAGCACATTGGTGAGATGATGTGTGGAGAGATCAGGTGGTTGAAATGCACACGGACACCAGGATATTGCAGGCAAATGTGTGTTCATGGTGAACCAAACGTGTTCCAGAAAATTTACTTTCCCACAGAATTTAGTTCTGAATGAAAATACAGCTGAGGATATTTGGGAATTTTTAGAGTGAGATTTGTATATCGGGCAGAATGACGACTCATTGCAGTGCATCATGGGATATTAGCTAGTATGCATATAAACATATTCCAAATGCACTCTTGAAAAAAAGGGTTTTACAAAAGGCATTTGTAAACAAACAATGACAAAAAGGCGGAGCCAGAGCCAGTATAGACCAATCAGAGCTAGGGAACAATCTAGAACATTCATTACATGATATTCTAGCAGTCTTTCCTGCTCCACTTTCTTTTTACTTTCAAGAAAATCTCACATCGGAACCAATAAGTTTATGAAGGAAATACATATTTATATAAAAAAAATGTAGTATAACATAGTAGTTATAACATACACGAGCTCCGTCCTGCGAGAAGGAACAGGAAAACATCTCCTTTTTTTTATACCATACCAGAAAGAAACCATCAAACACTAAATACATTTCCTGAAGTCCTCCTAAAGTTGAACTACATGATTCTGGAAGTTAGAGATGAAATGCTTCAACTGTAAGGAAAGAAAATTACATGAGCAGACACAATGTGCTCTTCTTCATGAAGGCACCAGAGGCGGTTCTTCTACCGTATCTAATGTTAACAAGCCAAATTACTTACTATACACTGTTTCATTGAGCCCAAAACACATACCACGATCAGAGAAAGCAGTGAATGTGTAGAGATGTAGGACCATGTGTAGATCATGTGACCATTGTTATAAGTGCAATAGGAACAGAAATTGACATCCTGAAGATGAAAGAAATACCAGTGGTGGAAAGTCTTTTTTGAGCTACATCACAAAGATACGGTAGAAGAACCACCTCGAGTGCCTCCTTGGAGAAGAGCACATTGTGTCTGCTCATAATTTCTCTCTCTCCTTACAGTTGGAGCATTTGATCTCTTACTTCCAGAATCATGAAGCTCCATTTAATCTTTCACTTGAGTAAAAGTACAAAAGTTTTTGCCTTCAAATGTACTGAAGAGTCCAAAGTAGTGATTTATTATAACTATAATGTTCCTATTATCATTTTTATCACAAGACTCTTTAATCACCTCAGTTTATGTGTAAAGACTCGAATGTGACTCTCAGCACACTGATCTATTAATAGAATGATATTAATGACTCAAACACTGATTGATGTCTGTTACAATTATCATGAACCCAAAACCTTCTTTATAACTACTTCAATAAAATCATGTAAATGAGGTCACGTGTGTTGCTTTTTACAACTGTCCAACATCTAAACATGAAAATATAAAAATACAAATACAAAAATGAAAATAAAAGTTTAAAGTATAACTATAGAGTATAAATATAAGGTGAAGAATAATATATATATTATAATCTCCCGCTTTACCGCGTTTGGAATCTGGCGCCCCCACTGGTTTATCGCGGAATTGCAACTGCCACATAACTAGTTTGTCTGACACTTATAGGGAATTGTTTTTATGTAGTTTTATGTTGAGATAATACAATTAAATTATAAAAATATAATGATTAATTATAAACTGAAGTGAAATGTTAATACAGTACAGTACTGTATACATAAAATAGCATTTTTGTGGTGGCGTCCATTTATTGCGGTTTTTCGTTTATCGCAGGAGGTTTTGGAACGGAACCACCACGATAAATGGGGGATTACTGTACATATATATATATATATATATGTACATATATGCAACGGAGGAAAAGTAAGACGGTCACAGAAGCCCAGGTACTAGGTGGTAGCTGTTTTAACCACAACAATGGGCTCCGTTAATGTTTAGCGGTTGGTATGACCGCTCCTGCTTTCTGCTGAAGTCCACTATCAACTCCTTAGTCCTGCTGATGTTCAGGAGAAGATTATTGTTCTGCCACCATCTCTTTAGGGTTTTAATCTTCTGTAGGTGGGCCTTCTCGTCGTTGTTGGAGATCAGGCCCACCAGAACAGTGTCATCAGCAAACTTGATCATGGTGGTGGAGTTGGAAGTTGTCATATGTGTACAGTTACATCTTAGAACATCAAGATCTTTTCCAGGTCTTTACAGAGGACTTCATTCATCAAGAAAAGTCAGGATCCAGATCAGTTTTATTACAGTATATTCATCTCTGATGTCAATATACTGTTATTTGTTGACATTTCAAACCTTCTATGAATCCTATCGAATGTGTTGCATCATCTAACGCTGAACATGAAGCCATATTGTTTTTCCACTGATCCAAATGTCCAGCTCTGAGTCATTCCCACAAGCAAATGCATGGAAATGTGTGTCAAGTGACTGAAGCACGACACATTGCAGCTGCTTGCTCTTTCTCACTTATACAGCATGTGTGTATGTGGCAAATCAGATACATATACGTATAACAAACTAACAATTAAATGAACAAATGAGCAAACAAACAAACAGCTAACACGTAACAAAAAATAAAACACTCTACATTTTTGTAAACAAATCAATCGTACAATTATGGCAAAAAATCCTCTATTTTCCCTTATAAAAAATATATATAAATAAAATAAAAATATAAAATATGTGCAAATCATTTCATTTATAATTTTTTTATATTTTTCTTTGCAATAATACTCTTTTTTTAAACTTTTTTTTTTTTTACTCGTTTTTTTTGTTTTGTGCAACACCACATTTAAACTTTTTTTTTTTTTTACCTTTTTTTATTTATTTTATTTTTATTTTATTAAAAAAAACATTCAAAAAGAGCAATAAAGCTCTTTGATTCTGATTCTGATGATCAGTGTGTGCATCCATAAAGCATGAAGTTTGTTTCTCTTTGTAACATTTCGTGAATAAAATCATTGTTGAGCCTCTGAACAAGACAGCGAGATCACCACCAGTTCATTTCCATACACTTGCGTGGGTTCGATGGCAACTTTACACAAACCGCTGATTTAACTACACATCCGGGCGTGATATAACGTGCTATAACAAAGCACAGACCCTGAGCAGAGCATCAGGACTCATTACACCAGTGTCTGGAGAACATCAGGAAAATAAGTCCCTGTCCAGATGCTGAAGTAAAACCAGTATAACTCACTCATTCACTCACCTTTTAGAATATATTTGAATGAATATGTTTTACAGGATGGTCGGACGGGAGAAGATGCTGATCCTGTGTTGCCTGCTGAGTTCTGCTCACGGGGCGAATCCTGCATGGTTCCAGAACATCTCCACAAATCTCTTTAAGTCTCCTGGAGATATTCTACTCGGCGGATTGTTTCCCGTTAACCAGCTGACCAGCGGCCTGAAAGAGAGAGTGGAACCGGACGATATTTCCTGCAAAAGGTAGAATAAAGTAGAAGTATAGAAGTAATTATTTGTGCTCACAGCTCTTGAAGATCTCAGAGGAGGCTGAAATGTCATTTATAATTTTTTTCTTTGAAAGCAGAAGAATAATGGTCTTAATTTTTTTCATATTTGAATACACTTTAAGGGCGTATTGAAAATTTTCTTTTAATGATTAGTTACCCAAGAGCACACTTGTCTATGGGCATAGAGAATTTGCATACGGGTCTCATAAATGTGAAGGGATTTCACTTTACTGGGTTTTGAAAACATCCACAATTTCTATCCTCAAATGTACTTAAGTCGCTCACTCGCAGTAATCATGGACAATATTCAATATTTCCCTGTACAATGGGGGAAAAAAAAACAGGAAATGTGTAAAGGAAAAGTGCGAGGAACAAAACACAAACCATTTTTGTTAAATACAGCATGTCTGGAAAGGTTTTGTTCCTCTTATCAATCTATGTTTTTCAGCCCAAGGCGTCGTAAACAATGATGGAAATATAATGATTGGACTTTCGGTGTTGAAACCATCTTTTTTTTTTCTTACCAAAGCCACCACTTGCTCGCTCATTAAGGATACACACACACACACACACACACCACACACACACACACACACACACACACACACAATATATATATATATATATATATATAGGGACTAATTTAAAATATATATATATTCTTTAATATTTATATTTATAAACTATTTATTTATTTATTTCTGTTAAGATGCTTTGGGACAGTGTCCACTGATAAAAGTGTTATACAAATAACATTAAAATGAATCGAATTTTTCCCATTTTTATTAATTCATAATAATATTTGCTGTAAAATTGGTTATTTTTCATTCTCACATATGTTGTAGCAGCTATAAACAGTCTTTCCCTCACCAGACTCACTCTTGAAGTTAACAAGATGAAAAAACTCCTCCGTTCTGAAGATGTCGGAAAACGTTACAGTAACATTGCTGGTGGTTATCGAGTGAGATTAAGTGGAAATGAATTGATATTAAAATTAAAAAAAGATGCGCATTGATTGATTCTATTTTATCCCAATGTTAAAATGCCTAGTATTTACGTTTGCGTTACATGAGCTCACATATGGCGATGGTTTTTCTGGCCCAATTTCTGCTCTCTTGGACTCCTGTCTACGGATTTGTGCAGTATCGTCAGAATTTAGGTTTAAGGGGAATCCAATATGACATTGACAACAACTTGCTATACTTATTATAATTAAAGTTATTTTCTATCCTTATTATAAATTAGAGCAGAGAAAAAAAATCTCCACTAACATCAGGGTTTACACTTTAACTGTTTAAAGCGTATTTTTGGAGTTGAAGGAGCCTGTAGTATTCCTGTAATACAGGCTCCAGGTTTGCTTTTGTAGACCATGTGCGTGAGGGTGAAGTCTGTTCGTCTTCATGACAGCGTCGATCAGTATGGCCTCGCGCTGGCACTAGTGATGAAGTACACGATTGACGAGATCAACAACACGCCCAACCTTCTACCTAACGTCAAGCTGGGCTTCGAAAACTATGACGACTGCGGACAGTCTGCGATTATCATGAAGCCCACGCTGCGGTTCTTCACCACGGCCGACTCGGACGACGTGGAAGTTATGTGCAACTACACCGAGTACATGACCAGAGTTCACGCGGTGATCGGACCGTACAGCTCCGAGATGACTTCGGTCATCGGCCAGCTGGTGAGCTTTTTCTTGATGCCGCAGGTAAGGACCAAGTTTACTAACATATTTTACTAAATGAATATGCATATGATTTTTTGTTTTGTTTAAGGTCATAGTGTAACATAGCTCTTGCCCCCTACAGGTCAGCTACAGAGCCACCAGTGATGGGTTCAGCGATAAACTGACATACCCGTCGTTCATGCGCACCGCCCCCAGTGACAGCTGGCAGGCCTTGGCCATGGTCCAGCTGCTTCAGCAGTTCGGATGGAACTGGGTGGCGGTGATCGGCAGCGACGAGACGTACGGCCAACAGGGCCAGCAGCAGGTGTCCCAAAATGCCGCCAACGGGGGCATTTGCGTCGCCTACGAAGGGCTAATACCAGTCTATGAAAACCCAGTGCCTGTGATAAGTGAGATCCTGGATGGCATAGTGGAGGCCAAAGTGGGCGTAGTGGTGGTGTTCGCATCCGCCTCAGCAAGCGCCGCCTTCTTCACAGAGGTGAGTGAGAAATGTACTGAGAAGTATGTCCTGCTAAACTATACCTGAAATATAACACACCATGAACCAAATAACACGAAGGAGGAGAGCTCTGTGTTCAATTCCTTTATTTAGTTTTTTTGTTTTTATTTTCTTCCAACTGTTTCACGTCATACCATATTTTATACCATATTTACAAAAAATAGATTTTTTTTACGTCTAAACTACTATCATTTGAAACTCCAGTGAAACCTTACACACTGTGTGCTGCTGTGATTTACATTTATTTCCCTGAGGCGTTTAGACGAAAAAGTATGCAAAACTTTTAGCACCCAACTGTAACTTTTAACATCTGATTTGTCTAATAGACGTGAAACCCATCCGTGCGCTCACACAGGCATGAAAAAGGGCTTTAAAAAGTCACCTCGGGTAAAATAATAAAGTGTTTATGTACATCCCTTCGAAAAAACATTACACACGTTACTTGTGTGGTCATGTGAGTATTAATTAGTTGTGGAAAAGGTGTGAAAGTTCATTTAGATATGCTATGCCCTGAAATTGCACGCATGGACACGTGTCAATAAATGAATCCTGAAATAAAACATTTAAAATTGAAATGAAGAATCCGTAATGAAAGAACATTAACACACAAAACATTTAGAATATTTATAATTACAAATTATTAGAATTCCTTATGATAAATAATTGTATTACTAATTATATTGTTAATTATTAATTATAATCTTTATCACATAACTTTATTTATTTAATCTCCCTACCATTTACTTGATATTTATAAAAGCCCGTTTCCACCACATAAAAAAAAAGTTTGGCTAATTGCAACTTTATTTCTCACAATTCCGACTTTTCTTTCACAATTCCGACTTTATCTCTTGCAATTCCGACTTTATTTCACGTAAATCCCGACTTTATTTCTCGCAATTCCGACACTTCTCTGGCAATTCCGGCTTTATTTCATGAAATTCTGATTTAAATTCTCGCACAGGAGCTCAGGCTGTGTCTGTTCTGTCCAGGTATGGAAAAGTCTGAATTGTGAAACAAAATGTCGGAAAGGCAAGAAGTCGCAATTAGACAAACTTTTTTTTTCTATAAATATTTATTTTCATCACATCTCCTGTATGATGAAACCCGAACATGCAAAAGGGTTCTAATGTAAAATCATCAATTGTTGATCAGGATTTTTAAATACAACCTATTAAATTAAAAACAGCTAAATAACGAGAGAAAGACGGTCCAACTAAATGTATTTTTTTGGCAGGTAATCAGGAGGAACATGACAGGAGTCTGGTTAGCTAGCACGGCGTGGGCTGTACACAGCAGCATCGTCACCCTGCCTGGCATCAAGACCATCGGCACAGTGCTGGGCTTCACCGACATGACCCGCCCCATCGACCTGCTCAGCCCCTATGTTCAGCAGCTCTTCACTAAGATGGAGCAAGAAAGATTCCAAATGCAGATCACACCTCCGAATCCTGACGTCTCCCCTCTGGATAACCCTTGTCCAGAATGCTGGAGCCTCTCTCCCTCAAACGTGAGCATTGTGCAGACCGAACTGGTGCGGCGCACCGCCTTCAGCGTCTACACTGCCGTCTACAGTGTGGCTCAGGCCCTGCACAACATGCTCGGCTGCAACGCCAACAGGTGCACCAGACATCCCAACAACGAAAATATCTACCCCTGGCAGGTAGGATTTCAATCTACATCATCACAAGGCTACTTCTGAATTCACAAACTCAACATTTCTTCCTGTTTTTTGTGCACAGTTGCTGCCATGGGTGCAGAAAGTTTCCCTGAATCTAAACGGTGCAAATATCAGCTTCGACGCTGAGGGAAACCCGAATATCGGCTATGATCTGTTAGAATGGGTTTTTCAGAACAACACCATCACCTTCAGGAACATCGGGACCTTCTTCCAGAACCTTACGATTGATAAGAAGCTCATTAAATGGCACACAGCAAATAATACAGTACTGAGAAAACCTCTGAGGTCTAAGTGAATATATTTGGGAGCTTTTGTTTTATTGAATCTGACATTAAATCTTATTTTATAACAGGTCCCTACGTCTAGATGCTCCTCGGACTGTCTGTCAGGACAAGTGCGCATAGTTAAAGGATTTTATTCATGCTGCTTTGATTGCAGTGACTGTTTAGAGGGAACGTATCAAAACAGAACAGGTGAGGAGGTTTTTTTAAATGAATATACAGTATCACGTTTCTGCTCACGCCAGAAGCAACTTTTAAATAAATTTTGCCAACCGATGCATTTTATTTTAATTGAACTTCTACATAGAGTACTTTGCCCCAGAGATATTCAGTGGGGTGCACTCATTTATGCATCACCCAAATTAGATTTGTTAGTATTTTCTCCAAGCACTTACCTAATAATAATGTATTATATAATAATACTGTGTACTGTATAAATGCAAATTATATATTAACTAATTGAACTTAATTATTTTTGCATGTTATATGAACGGTTTTGGTTGGTTATCTCAGTTCATGTTTAGTGGCCTTGCTGGTTGCGGTTCATTACTATGAAGCAATGCTTGGCTTTGATTTGTCCCCATTAGTCTTTGACAACCAATCATCATTTTGTTGCAATTGAATGAATTACTTAACAACCATTACGCTGAATGCCGGGACTGAAGAGATTAAATATAATGAGACACTTTCCGATCTTCTCATTTGCTTTCTTTTAAAGATGACATTCAGTGCACCAAATGTCCTCCCCGGCAGTGGTCCACCTTTCGCAGTACCAGCTGCGTCTTTCCCACCTACCAATACCTGGCTTATTCATCTTTTGAATCGGTGGCTCTGATACTGGCTGGACTTCTGCTGCTGTCCTGTCAGGCAGCAATGGGCATCCTTTTCTTCCAGCACAGAGGCACGCCACTCGTGAAAGCATTAGGAGGACCTCTGTGTGGCTTGGGTTTGATGAGTCTGATGGGAAGCTGTATCAGCCTTGTGTTGTTCCTGGGTCAGCCGAATGATGTCATTTGCTGCATCCAGATACTCCTCTATGTCATGTTCCCCACTGTGGCCTTGTCCACCATCCTGGCTATCTCCATGCAGGTAAGCTAAAAAGACAAGCCTTCAGTGTTTGTACACATCCTGTTTCCTTTCTGATAATTTCTTTGTGTTTTCAGATTGTGTATGTCTGCGAGTTTCCTGAAAAAGCTCCAAACAACATGGAAAACCTGCAAGGTCTCGGAAGCTGGAGTCTGGTGCTAGCGTGTTGTGGCGTTCAATCGGGTCTTGTTGGCTGGTTTATCATTGAAGGGCCTTCGCTCACTGAGTGGGTAGACAATCTGGAAGTGAATTTTGTGACACAATTCCTGCCCTGCCCTGTGGAACCCATACTGAACTTTGGCCTCATGCTGGGTTTCAACGGCCTGCTAGCCTTGGTCTGCTTCATGTGCACCTTCATGGCGCCGAAGCCGGTCAGGCAGTATAACTTTGCCAGAGACATTACCATTGCCAGCTTGATCTACTGTGTCATATGGGTCATATTTATCCCAATCTATGCCGGCCTGAGTGACAAAGAGAAGACGATCGCTCGAGTTGTGTTTACTTTAATTAGCAACACAGCACTCACGTTAGGTTATTACCTTCCAAAGTGTCACCTCCTGGTCAAGGAACCAGATCTTAACAAAAATGAATACTTCGCTTCAATCTTAGAGGGAATTCCACCGATACCACCTGAGGAGCCGCCGCATGATAAAAATAAGCAAGATAATAAAAAAGAGGAGAGTAAAGAGGGGGCTCAGAATGAGAGGATAGAAAAAGAGGAAGGCAAAGAGGAGAGTAAGCAAGAAAATAAAAAGGATAACAATTAACCTGTTACATAAGCAATAGACATCTAGGCAGAGGTGGAAAATGTGCTGTGAAGTTTTATTTTAAAAATCGTACTCCAAATATATCCAGTAATTGTTAGTTGGTCACGCTGGTTTTTTAATAGAGACATATGAAGAAAAAAAAAAAAGAAACGTTATAACAAACGTTGTAGCATTACCTACATTGCTAAGCATTAAAAAAGGACAACAAATCAACACGTTTCTTGATTCTTTTTCTCCAGATTAATGAACATGGGATTGGATGCTTTAATCTGAATTTAAAAGAAAATCCACTGGATTGTGTCTGATTGTCATATACCGTACTGCATTTGCTGGATAAGTCAATCAGAAATCTTTGTTATTTTTCTCTAAAATAATAAAAGAAATGAGTACAAGCTTTAAAAAAAAAATACTCAAGTGAAGTAAAAAAGAACACCAGAAATAACACTTCTGCAAGGCAGTATACATCCTCAGCTATTTTCCAGCCCTGCATCAAGGCTTATTAAAGGCACTTCAATGCTAACACAGGAACTGTAAATATACACACTATAAACACTTATATAAATATATGTGTGATTTATATCAGGTCTGTTACACTCCTAACAGTTTATTATGAATAAAGTGAAATAAAAGTGTGTTCTTGTGTTGCTCTTTTTACCACATACACATGCTAATCAGAGGAGATTCGGCGCCATCTTGGGCTCGGTTCAAAAATACATACTTGGTTACTAAGTAGGGTGCAGGAGGAGTGCACTACAGTGGGCGGAGCTCTGTGCCTACTGCGTAGTGCGATAGTGCGCAGGGGGAATAGAAAGCATAGGCGCCTAGCAACGGTTGCTAACAACATTCCCTGAGGACGTTTGGACCAGAGTGGGACATTTACCGGGCTATGATTATTATCAAACATTTTTTTTAATAACTTTTGAAGGTAAAAAAGTGTTTTTTTTTGCATTATGTTGGGTAACTTAAACTGTATATTAG
Organism: Silurus lanzhouensis; assembly: GCA_039877035.1. Lineage (NCBI taxonomy): Eukaryota > Metazoa > Chordata > Actinopteri > Siluriformes > Siluridae > Silurus > Silurus lanzhouensis. The sequence goes on from JBCEWE010000202.1 coordinate 786,642, forward strand.
CGGGTAATTAGTCTGATTAGTAATATTATGACTTATTATATGTGACATTAGGAGTACATATTATTACAGTGCCAAATAACCAGCTGCTGTAATCTGTCTATTGTGTGTGTTTGTTTATTTATTAATATTTGATTTAACTCTCATTAGGTATTGTGTGAACTTAAGCTAAGAATTATTAATAATAACAACAATAAGGCAATAGTTTTGCTACACAATGTTTTAAGGTTGACCTTCTTATAAATAATGCTACAGTTTAAGCAGAGAATATCTATCTATCTATCTATCTATCTATCTATCTATCTATCTATCTATCTATCTATCTAATCACATCAATCTCTTTGTCTCTGTCTGTTTATTTTTCCATCTATTTGTTTGTTAGCTCTATCTATCTGTCTGTCTTTTCATCAAGCAATCTATGTTGTATTTGTCTGTTCTTCTGTCTCTACAACTCTAATCTCTTTATCTGTCTGTCCATTTTTCAGTCTATTTGTCTGTTCTATCTGTCTGTCTGTCTGTCTGTCTGTCTGTCTGTCTGTCTGTCTGTCTGTCTAAAGTCTGTTGCCTTTCCATGTCTTTACAGTGAGTGTAACTTGTCATCATGCCTCGTGGAAGATCAGCGATAAGCGTCCAGTCCGAGTCCAGTGAAGTGGATGTTGATGCCCAGGGTAATGGTGTAGTAATGAGTAAATATGTTATCAGTGAAGAATATGTAGCAGTTATAAAACATTTATAAAAATGAGGTGTGTGTGTGTGTGTGTGTGTGTGTGTGTGTGTGTGTGTGTGTGTGTGTGTGTGTGTGCGCGTTTGTGTTTGCGTGTCACAGCAGAGACAGAGATGGGGAAGCTGCAGACGCAGTTTCGCGTCATGGAAAGCAATCGGCAGGCCTGCAGCATCCAAACACAGGATCGTATTCGCAAACAGCGGTGAGTCTGACAGTCTGGGTTTTCTTTCTGTAACACTGCAGCTTCCTTCTATCATAGTGCTGGGAAAATCCAGAAGGAATGGGATAGACCCATAAAGTAAAATATAGGAAATTTAAACAGCCTTCTTTAAACGGTACAGTGTTTGTGTGTGATATAAGAAATATGCTACGCAATTCAGTTTGTATTCCGGGTTCATATCCCTAAATCCCTAAAAGCTTATCTATCTGTCTGTCTGTCTGTCTGTCTGTCTGTCTGTCTGTCTGTCTGTCCGTCCGTCCGTCCGTCCGTCCGCCCTTTCTATCTATTTATCTCTGTCTGTCTGCCTTGTCTGTCCTGTATATCTATCGCTGTCTGTCTGTCTGTCTGTCTGTCTGTCTGTCTATCTATCTATCTATCTATCTATCTATCTATCTATCTATCTATCTGCCTGTCTGTCCGTCTATCTCTGTCTGTTTATCTATCTATCTATCTATCTATCTATCTATCTGTCTGTCTGTCTGTCTGTCTGTCTGTCTGTCTGTCTGTCTGTCTGTCTGTCTGTCTGTCTGTCTGTCTGTCTGTTTGTCTGTCTTTCTAGCAAGTCACAGGGAAAATATAGTAAAATGCACATTGCCCTTATTGAACAGTCCAGTGTTTGTGTGTGATATGAGAAATATTCTACATTATTCAGATTGTATTCCTGGTTTTTTTTCCCTAAATAAACTTTTTATCCTTGTCTACCTTGAGCGCTGGGAATTTCTCTTGTACAGCTTGTTTTTGTTCCAGCAATAAACCCTTAAATACGCTTTAAAACAGTTCATTAGGTTTAGTGTATAAATCCCCCTAATATTTCTTTTTTTACTCTTTTAATACTGTCTTTTTTCTTTCTTTTTTTTTTTCTTTGCTTGACCACCCGTGCACGTGGGCCGGCCGTCAGTCTGGAGATAGAGAAACTGCGTCAAGAGCATGAGGAACTGCAGAAGAACCTGCGTGTGTCTCAAAGCCAGTCTCACAGACAGGCAGACAGCACTGTCACCCAGCAGCTCCAAGCTCTTCTGACCCGCCGTGACGAGCTCGACGAGCAGCTGGAGAAGGAGAAGCTCAGTCAAGCGGAGCTCGAGCGAGAGGTCATTCCCCTCACACACACACACACACACACACACACACACACACACACACACACACACACACACACACACAACAAAGTGGCTGAATTATTTACAGTTCAAAACACATACAGTTAAACCTTCTTATAGGAACATCCTCAGCACAAACCCAATCAAAACCTCTTATGCTGCTTCTACTAAATTCATAATAAATGCAAGTGTGTGTATTCCAACGCATACTGGTTTAGAGGGACATTTGGTCATGTGACCTATCAGCAATCTGGTCATGTGACCAATGATGGAGAATAAATGAAACAGAAATGGGAAAAATTTCAATATGATATATATATAGCTATTTTTATATCATTGCAAATAAACATTCTTGCATTCCTGTGTGTGTTTTTAAAGGTCCAGTGTGTTCAGAAGAAAATGCTGGAGCTACGAAAAGGAGATGTTCGGAACTCTGCCAAAGAAAAGCTTCAGACATGTCAAATAGACAAGGCCACTCGCAACCTGGAAAATAAACTGGACCGGGTGAGTTTGAGATGCGTTTTAGCTCCTGCTTTCTCTGCATCGACTGCGATCACATTCCGATCTGATCCAGATCTGATGAAATAAACCAGTTTTGTACAACCCTAAATCCAAAAATAGTGTAACGTGTAAATAAAACAAAATGCAGTGATTTCCAAATCTCATACAACTGAAGAAATGTGCCATTTTAAAATTAAGCTCGTGTAAAAAGGACAGAATGTGGAAAACTTTGGTCAGACTGATGAAATTTGAAATTCTTTTTTGAAACCATGGACGCCGCATCCTCCAGGCTAAAGAGGAGAGGGACCATCCAGCATGTTATTAGCGCTCAATTGTGAATGCGTACATCTCTGATGGTATGGTGGTGCATTAGTGCATTAATGAAAAGCGTAACTTGCACATCTGGAAAAGCTTCGTCAATGCTAAAAAAAAAGTTTTAGCACAACATCCAGACAACTTCCTTTTCTGGGAAGACCTTCCGTATTTCTATAAGCTCAACCGCTTACTGCATCTATTACAACAGCATGGCTTTGTAGTAGATGAGTCCAGGTGTTAAACTGGCCTGCATGCAATCCAGACCTTACAACATTTGAAAACATTTGGCACATCAGGAAATGATAACTACGACAAAGAATACCCAGGACTGTTGAGCAGTCCTCACACTCTTCAGTTCCCAGACTTCTTGTGGCCATCAAATTCAATATTCCTTTTCTTTTTTCTCTAAAATAAGACATTTCAACATGTGTTTTCTGTGTCCTGTTGTAAATAAATACACTCCTTTACCCTCCTCCAGGCTCTCGTTTGCTTCAACGAGCATCTGGCGAAGAACAACCAGCTGAGGGAGGAACTCGAGAAACTGCGTTTGGAGCGTGTTCGCTTCCAGGAGCTGCACAACAAACTGGACATGGTCAGCGTTACTGTGTGACGAGCCTCAGGGCCTGATCGCATGCATGAGAAGACAAGCTGTGTTTAATTGTGGGAAGTTTTCTGTCTTGTAGGAGCTTCAGAAAATCCGACACCAGATTAAAAATGTCATTGGCCTATCAACAGCTGCTTATGACGCCAGGTGAACTGAACTTCTTGACAAATCTGATTGGTCTTTAGTACATTATTATATTTATCATTTAAATACATTATCATTGCAAAGATCTGTAACGTGTCCACAACATTATACTGAACTAGAAATAAATCTGACCTTCTTTAATCTTTTTTAATTCATGGTGGTGGTTTATCAGATCACTCTGTGGTTGATTATTTCCCTGTTAAAGCATGGGTTTTTGTGTGTGTGTGTGTGTGTGTGCTCTTCAGAGTGGAGGCTCAGACGAAGATGACGATGATGAAGGAGAAGGCGGTGAAGGACCTGGAGCAGCACAACACTGAGATGAAGGAACTAGAGAGGCTGATCGCACAAGAGCAGCAACTTAAAGACTTCATGACTACTAAGTGCAACGAGAGGACGGGACTGGATGACGCACTCAGTCACAGTCAAGGTGAGAGCTCCAGAAATATTGGCACCCTTTTCAAGAAGGTGGAAAGATTTCTAATTTGAAGTATAAGTAGCTTCATCTCAAATCCAGCGAGTGAGGTTTTCTGGAGTATGTCTGGGTTTTCTAGGTCTTTCACAGCATTAACTAATCATATGCACCTGTGAAGAAACACATTTGCCTTCACACTCTTGAGTCTGTAGACTAAATTCGGGAGGAATTGTGGCGAATTTCTTTCTTTTGGCCATACAACTTTTTTTTTTTAACTGTATACGTATGATTTCAGCCGAGACTCAGCTGTAACCACATGGTAGAGGCAACCAATTTATTTTAAATTCAATTTCAATATCGAAAAGTTCTCAGTGCCTTCGGATCCTCAACCACAGTGTTCAACTCTTTTTTCTTTCATGTGACCAAATATCATATATTTTTCATGGTAATTTTGAATTTATTTTTGGCATAACATTTTTCCTCATATTTGTTGAAGCATAAGTGATTGAATTTGACCAGTGTGTCACCTTGTATTTGTTCCCCAGTAAAACAGGAAGTCAGGTTTGGCCACTTGTGAGTTTCTCAAACACTTGAACTTGAAAGAGTATGAAATATAATATTTGTATGGGTGCCATTACTTTTGAAGCTGACTGTAAATGAATGCAGTTGGAAATGAGGACCGTGATGAGGATGATGTTGTTGATGATTGCAGAGCTGAAGGAGCAGCGGAAGACCGAATCGGAGGTGGCGGCGGAGACTCTCAGAGAAGTTTTCCAGCAGCTCCAGAAAGTCACCAACGAGGACGATTTGGAAACCATAGTCACCAAATTTATCCAGGGTGAGTCTGATTCTTCTCTCCATTTAATCTATTATGAGATGATGTCTCAGGTGTAATCAGGTGTCTTGGACGTACAATCGAGTGTCTAATTTACACTGCTGTATATTGTGTGTATTGTGTGCAGGTGAAGACAGGAACTTCGCTCTCTTTAATTACGTGAACGAACAAAACAACCAGGCTGAAGCTCTGAAACAGGAGATCAGACAAGTATAAAATATATATATATTTTTTTATTTTTTTACTCTTTTTTGGCTTTTGATTTTAAAGTGTTGCACTGTATCACTTGAGTTTAGAAATAATAGATGTTTGTAATTGTCTGATTTGACACTCTTAGTGCCGGTCCCAAGCCCGGATAAATGGGGAGGGTTGCATTAGGAAGGACATCCAACGTAAAAACATGTGGATGATCCGCTGTGGCGCCCCCTAATGGGAGAAGCCGAAAGAAAGTTTTGTTCATACACTAAACATTTGTGTAAATCTGACCATAAGATTGGTATGTGCCCATTCCACATTTAGTCCCCTTTTGCTGTTATAATAAGCTCCAATCTTCTGGGAAGATGTTCCAGTAGATTTTGTGAAGATTTGTGCTCATTCAGACACAAGGGTTTCAGTAAAGATACTGATGTAGCTGAGGTAAAATGGCACATTATTCCCAGAGGTGTTTACTAGGGTTGGAGCCCATGTAAAGCAGATCTTCATGGAGCAGGCTTTGTGCACAGAGGCTGAAACAGGTTTGGGTCCCCTACTTTAAGTGAACGGAGAATTTCATGCTACCACATCCAAAGGCATCCTATACAACGTTGCGGTAAACGTTTAGAGATGAATTGCATATGGCTGGAAAAGTCAGGTGTCACAATACTTTTTTTTTGACCATTTTGTAACACAATTGTTCCCCGTTTCTGTTCCTTGTTCCAGATCAAACAGGAGATGGAGAAGTTCCAGGAGGAGGATCTGCTGCAAGAGCAGGAGCATGAAACCAACCTCCAGCAGATGGAGGAGCAGAAGAGAGACACCGAAGCTCAGGCCCTGCATTTTGAGGGACAGGCTAAGGAGATCATCGATATCTTAGATCAGATAAAGACAGGTAAAAGAAGGCGGTGCTGGTGCAAACCTTATGAAAACATCAATCGTCCGTTTGATCTCATCTCATAAAGGCTGAACGCTTATTCACACAAAGGGGTAATTTAGCACAGACATTCCAAACACCAGCGTGATTTGAGTGCTGAGAGGAAACTGGAGAATTTCATGAACCCACAGACCGTAACAGGGTTTCTCACAGTAACCAGAGCTCCAAAACAAACCAGGAGCAATGGTGCTTCTCAAATCCACCTGCTGTGGCATCTTTATTCTCATAATTATTTCTTAGATTTTTTTTCCTCATCTTTGGAAAAAGGGTGAAATCCACAATAGCCAAATTTGGCGAGTAGTGTGGGTGCGTAAGGGAGATCATGTCGTTTTTCCGGGGAGAAACTCACGTGTGAGGAGAGCAGGGTGACAGGGTGTTCACGTGGTCGCACAGGACCAGATGTACACAGGACGGTGTCTTTCGGCACACTGACTTATGAAGGTCGGTTCTCCCTGTGACTGTGCGTGCAGCCTTGTGCTGCCATCTGCTGGCGTGTTACAAAACTACAAATCTAGACTTTTATATCACCTCAAATATATATATATGAGAAAGTGTGTGTGGGATTTTCGTATTATAATAATAATAATAATAATAATAATAATACAAACCCTGCTGTAACGTGAGAAAATAAACGTGTCTCTCAGCATTAAATCGACCCAAACCATGTGCTTTTTGTGCGTGTTAACGTAGGAGTGAGCAACCTGTTCAACAAGATCAAATGCGACCGTGCCGTGGTGGACGATTTGCTCGGTTCCTCGGCTGGAATCACAGACTCAAACATCATGACATACCTGAGTCAGGTGGAGCAGAAGACCAACGAGCTGCTCACCGCGCAGGCCTTCATCGCCTCCAAGGTACAATAACAACGAAACCAGACCCGTGTTTTTAACACTTCTGTTGTGTTTTTTTTACTCAGATAATCTCTTGCACCTGGTTTGTAATGAGATTCCGGAGAAGGCCGCATTATTTGCCTTTTCTATCCAGTTCGCTGTGTTTCTCAGGAACACAACAGAGACTGGTGCAATCAAAATATCTGGATAAGTTGGTCCACAATCAACATCATTTTTGGGGTTTTTTTTTTTACAGCGTTTGAGGTTGGAACATGTTAAAACATTCAGCTGGAATTCTTTGCCATGTCAAACCTGGCAGAGATGTTCTTCACGTTTTGATCTTGTGATCCAGTTCCTCCCCGAGCAGTTCAGTAGGATTGAGGTGCGGTGACTGGGCAGGTCGTTCCCAGATATCACTCCAGACGACTGTTCGCTCTCGAAATAACTCTAACAGAAACGTATTCATCACTTCGGCTCTTCGTCTTGTTGTACGGTGAAGTCGGTTCCAATGAGACGCAGTCCAGACGGAACTGCAAGTTGGTTCACTTTTCACATTCTGGAACCTTCTCTGATCCAAAACAACCCCAAACCATTAAACATCCACCTCCATGTGTGAGTGTGGGGGTGAGGGAGTCTGATCACATCTTCTCTCCTTTTCGCCGTCTCACACAAGATCTTCTGTTAGAGACAAACATGTCCCATTTGGACTCCACAGAACTTTCGTCCACTCATTCAGTGTCCAACTACTGTGTGTTTTTGCTTTTTACGATTTTGTTGCATGTGTTCATTTCTGACAGATTTATTGTTCGGTTTACGAAGAATAAACATTTTTGTATCTCCTACAGGACCTGGATAAGGATTACGATCTGAACCTGGCGCCTCAGGTGCTGCTTGGACAGAGCTCCGAGATGCAGAAACAAGCTCCTGTCATTCAGACTTTAGTTCCAGGGTAAGTGCATCAAGATGGTGAGGCTGAAAATCTAAATTAGACTCCAGATGTTTTTTTTACATAAAAAAAAAAAAGTGAGTTGGCGTTAATTCCCTGCACAGAGCTGTACATTTTCACAAACACCGCATCTCATGCGTAACATTCGCCTATAAATGAGTAAATTATTTTGTGAAGCCACATGATCTTTTCTACACCAGGGACGACTGCGACATAGAAGAGAGCGATTTCTTGCATGAGGAAGACCGACCTTTGACCCAGGAAGAACTTCGGCAGCGCATTTTGAAAAAGGTAACACTTGGAAACACACAAACGCTGGATTTTTTTTTTTTACTATTAACATGTCGTGATTTAGGATTTGCGTTTTAACGCGTGTTTCCGTGCAAATTGTTCATAAGGAGGAATCGATGCAGGCTGAGAAGAGCAAAGAGCCCAAGTCTGTTAAACTCAGTGCTCGGTCCAGTCTGTAACCAGCACCAGGACTTCGCACTGCTACGTGATCACGACTAGTGCACACGTGTATCATGAGTCTGGTGTAAAAATACAAAACCGCATTAAAATTCTGTGTGATGAATAAATCATTTTTATACGTACAGCTGTTTAATCGCAAATATGTTGAAGGAAGAATGAATGAATGGATGGATGGATGGACTTTACAGCAGCACAAAGAGTAAAGATTGAATATAGCAAGAGAATAAATATATAAATATACAGTATATGAAGAAACAATAAAAACAGCAAAGTGCATAAAATATCTTGAATGCAAGGTAATATTTCGGCTCTAAACAAAAAAAAAAAAAAAGAAGTAAGTTGATTGGATGAATAAAAGATAACACACACACACACACACACACACACACACACACACACACACACACACACACACACACACACACAGTGTATTTGGAAAGTATTCAGACACTCTTCACTTCTTTGTAACATAAAACCAAAAATCTCAAATTTGGACTCACCAGAAGAAAAGACAATTTCCCACTGGTCTTCTAATGTCTTCTAATGTGTTTCTTGTCCCAAGCAAGTCTTTTCAACATATGAAGGTCTGACTTACACAGTCTTCTCTGAACAATGAATGTTGAAATATGTCTGAGAAAATCAGCCGTTTCTGAGGCTGGTATTTCTAATAAACGTTTCCTCTGCAGCAGAGGTAGCTCTTGGTTTATACAGTGGCCGTGAGTGAACAAATAAACATATCACTATTCAATGTGTGTAATTCTGTTACTGCAGTTTGAAATGATATATGTTATAAATGTCATTTGAAATCTGAAAAAGCAAATAAAAATATAAAATAAATATAAAAATGGATCAGTTTGTATAATATTAATAGACAATGCTTTCAAGACAATAGAGTTTGTTTGTGGTGTATTCTTTTCAAGGCACTTGTGTAACTTCATGTGACCATTTTTCAGTAAATGTTAAAGCTTTACTGCATCATGTGTCGTTGCCAGACATTTTACCTTTCTTCAATATCTTTATATGACAAAGATATGGATATAGATAAATATATATGACATATAAAGATATAGATAAAGATATATGACCTATAAAGATATAGATAAAGATAAAGATATATGAACACACTTCAAGTTTTGTTTATGTGGCGATATACACACAGGTTGCAATTCCGCAACAGAACAGCAGAGGGCAGTGTTTGTGTACATTTGTTATATCTCTCTGAAACACTAAAACATTTGTTTTTTCTTCTTCTTCTTCTTTTTCATTCATCTCAGATTACATCACCGTTTCCTTTTAATATTTTTTTTTCCAGGATTCCGGATGATATCACAGTATTATTGTATTATAGTAGTTAATTATTGATTAACACTGATTAAAATGGACGCACTCTAGATTTCCTGCTATTGTCATTCATTTAAATGTATTTCACTGGGGGTTTTTTCTCCATATACGAGATTTCCATAGAAGAATTACTTACTAATGACTATTTGAAACTCTCTATTTAAGGAAAGGAGTTGGAAATGATGGTGCCAGACTGGGGTCTGGTCCCCCATATGTTTGTATAGGAAGTATGTAATTTTTACTTGGAAATCTTTATAAAAATTATATGTAGAAATTGACTTTACATGAATTTTTATGTTTTTGGGTAAAATGGACATTAATGGTACAAATGATGAAGCCTGGATTGTACCACTTCAGCTTGAATTATATGAAGCCTCTTTGTTTTGTTCTTTCTGTTTAAATCTGAGCTACTTCCGCGTTCAGGCGGCTCTGTACACGCGCGCATGCGCCTTCGCGGCACTTTTTTGCGCCCGCCCACGCCACAGCCAATCAGAGGACGAAACACGCTTGAGTGACAGCTGCCTCTCGGCCAATCGCGTGCGTGCTTCTCCGTCTCTTTGACGTCGACGCCATCTTTATAAGTTCAATGCAATTGTGTGTTTTTCTTTTTTTAAAGGTATTTTATTTATGTCATGGTTTTGAACTGTAATATATACAATGGTTGACTGCTTTGTATCACCCACCAACACCCCCCCCCCCAACACACACACACACACACACACACACACACACACACACACACACAAGCTCATATCGCCTTATCTCTGCTCCCCAAACAGCTCTACATCCTGCTCATTTGTTTTCTGTCTATCTCAACCCCACAGAAAGATCCTGTTAGACTTTTATCAGCGCTCCTGCTCCGTATTTCTGCCTCGAACTCTGATTCTTGACATGCATGTGCGATTAATTATAGCTTTAAAGCATGACACTGCATCGTGGTGCACTGGTAGACCACCTGATGAATAGTCACACTTCAAACAATCAATGCAAATACTATGAGAATAGGACAAGACGCCGTGTTTGCACGATTCACATGAATATGTATATATACACGTATATAATTGCTGATTAAAACAGAACAGGAGGTCAATTTGATCTCGGTGACTGTTACCATGGTGTGGAAGTTGGGGCGGGTTTAAGTATTTGAGAAACTTCTGATCTTCTGATCAGTCTATTTTTTTACATACAGTAACTTTTCTGGATGACAGAGATCTGAGGACCACAGCGTTGCTGGTTTAAGCTGAAAGGACGCTACTGTAACATACCCAAATCGTCACTCTTTATGCTCATGGCGAGCTGAAAAGGATCTCAGACCGCACAACATCTGGATCCTTACAGTGACTGAACTACAACAGCAAGTCAAGTCAAAAAGCTTTTATTGCCATTTCAGCCATATATTGTTGACGTAGTTCACAGTGAAACGAGACAACGTTTCATAAGGACCCTGGTGCTACATAAAACAACACAGAGCTACATTACACAACACAGAGCTACATCACACAACACAGAGCTCCATCACACAACACAGAGCTACATAACAGAACACAGAGCTGCATCACACAACACAGAGCTCCATCACAGAACACAGAGCTACATCACACAACACAGAGCTACATCACAGAACACAGAGCTGCATCACACAACACAGAGCTACATAACAGAACACAGAGCTACATCACACAACACAGAGCTCCATCACAGAACACAGAGCTACATCACACAACACAGAGCTACATCACACAACACAGAGCTACATCACACAACACAGAGCTACATCACACAACACAGAGCTCCATCACAGAACACAGAGCTACATCACACAACACAGAGCTACATCACACAACACAGAGCTCCATCACAGAACACAGAGCTACATCACACAACACAGAGCTACATCACACAACACAGAGCTACATCACACAACACAGAGCTCCATCACAGAACACAGAGCTACATCACACAACACAGAGCTACATCACACAACACAGAGCTACATCACACAACACAGAGCTCCATCACACAACACAGAGCTCCATCACACAACACAGAGCTACATCACACAACACAGAGCTACATAACACAACACAGAGCTACATCACACAACACAGAGCTACATCACACAACACAGAGCTACATCACACAACACAGAGCTACATCACACAACACAGAGCTCCATCACAGAACACAGCACTACATCACACAACACAGAGCTACATCACACAACACAGAGCTACATCACACAACACAGCGCTACATCACACAACACAGCGCTACATCACACAACACAGAGATACATAACAAAATACAGAGCCAAGGACTAAAGTAAGTTGTTCAAGCCACACAAAGTGCATCATGTGCGAACAGTGCAGACAAAAGACACTGTAAACTGATGATACAAAACAGAGCAGTGCAGGACAGATACACAAAATCGTGCTGACCAGTGTACGTTCTATATATAAGAGACCTGTAAACAAAGTGTGTACTTGTAAACATACACAAAATGTGCAAAACAGCAACAGCAGCAATCAAATTTGAGTGTGTTTGAGTTCGAGTTAAAAACAGTTCAGTAACACAGAGGTGTGTGTGTGTGTGTGTGTGTGTGTGTGTGTGTGTGTGTGTGTGTGTGTGTGTGTGTGTGTGTGTGTGTGTGTATGTGTCTGTGTGTGTATGTGTCTGTGTATGTTTGGTACAGCAGAAGTTTCACTCAGGTTCCCAGTCCTATCAGCAAAAAAAGAACCAGATTCTCAGTTTACGAAGCCTTTCCCGGGGCACGGACCAGCGTAAATCTTCTGTCGTGAAATTATATAGCTGACGGCATCTTATCTGAACAAAGACTTGCTCCAGGACTAGTGACTTTAACTTTGAAACTGCAAGGTTTTTACAGATCTTTAGAAATAGTTGATGAGGAAAATAGAATGCATTTACAGTGTATATGTGACAAATCCAAAACTTGTTTGTGGTGCTACAGAAAATCTGTAGAATGAGGAACATCTGAAGAATAAAACATATCCCTCTCCTATTGGTCACGAAAACTTAATCAGGAAATGTTTAAGAAGTAAAGGTTACAGTTCATCATTCGGTCATGTTAGTTTATACACAATTCATTTTATTTTGTTGGACCTCCAGAGAGTTTTTGTTGAAAGCCCCCTGCTGTAGTTATTAGTCCCAGTGTGGGTGGAATAGTTCCTGATTAAAAAGTTCCTATAAACAGCCAGATCAATATCATACACTTTTACATAATACTCCTACCACATACAGTAACAGTACAATCCATTAAAATTGATCTCTGGTTGCTAAATGTTTGAGAAGCTGCTCTATGCCACACTTCCCTCCCTCCACCATTCCTCCATCTTGCCCTCTCTTGTTTATTTGTGTTGGCCTAATGCCAACTATTCCTCGGATTCTCCTCGGTCCCACTCTCTGTGATATCTTCCCTAAGGACCTTTTCCCTCCAAAATCCATTTCAAATAAGTAACTTGTGAGTTCTGGGGCTACAATTTTTTTTTTTGTTTGAAAGTCATGTGATCACAGGGGGTTTTATCTAATCTTAATAGTTAAACATTTATTTTTTTATAGACTTTATTGTCCGTAAATGATTCTTTGTTTGACGTCGCAGATGTTTGCACGTTCTGTTTGCTTTTATCTGTTCGGCTTCTGCTGTCACTCAGTGAGGAAAACCGTAAACTGTAAAACTGCAAACATTCCTACTTTATTCGTAAGTTTCTGACGTGACACTAGAAGTTGTGCCTCACCACTAGATGGTAGTAACTGCTGTTAGTGACTGCTGGTGACTGCTGTTGCTAAGCGATTGTGAACTGTTCACTGTTAGTGACACCAACTCATCACCTGTTCATAGACACAGTGACACGCTTTGGTTAAATGAGCTGTATTTTATTACATTTTCTACAATTTTTTAACCGGAAAAGTTTGCGAATCTCCTTTGGAAGGGAATCTCCTCCTCCTCCTCTCAAAAGTCTTAGGTGTTGATACTTGATGATGATGATGATGATATAGGTGATGAACAGCTTTTTTTTGCTCAGCAATACATTGTATGGACAAAACTTTGTATTCACCTGACCAAAAGATTACTAACATTTGCTGATATAATTACCTTCACTCTTCAGGGAAGATGTTCCACAAGAGCTGTGGATGTTTGTGGAGATTCATTCAGCCTCAAGTGTGTTAGAAAAGTCAGGTACTAATGTAGGTGAGAAGGTGAGGAGGTCTGGGGTTTAGTAGGGTTTATAGCTCTATAGAAGGAGATCTTCCACCAAACCCAACCCATGTAACGCAGATCTTTATGGAGCTGGCTTTGTGCACAGGGGAATTGTCATGCTTGAACAGGTTTGGGTTTTCTAGTTCATGCCACCAATTCCAAAGACGTCCTGTACCATTGTGTGCTTCTAATAGTTGTCTTGAAAAGTCTGGTGTCTCAATGCTGGTGTCTCGAAGCACTTTTAGAATGGGAAACACTTTAACAGAACTAACCATTTGAGATTTGTTCAAGAAAAATATTTACAGATTGTGTTTAAGGATATTGCTTGCAAAATTCTCACCCTACACTCCTACTAGCAAATGATAGAACAACACATTAGTGACGGCTCGCTCATGTCTTTAATGTGACTCTGAAGAACGAGATTGAGTGATGCGTTCATCTTCTACTGGACGCGCATGAGCAAAGCATCACAAGATCTCTGTAGGTGATGTACAGGAAACAGATAAGTTCATTTCTTGACCTTTTTAGTCGTTCTATCTTTTATCACGTATATAAAGAAACGAAATGAACTAAATAACTAAAAAAAAAGATTCGTTCAATTTGATGAATGAGATACAAAGAATCAAGTCACTAAAATGATTCGATCTTTCATCACTAATCCACACCATGGAATCAAGATTTCAGCCAACATTCAAATCGAAATGTTCTCAATCCTACATAAATTATAGGTTTTCAATCTTCAGCAGATCCAAACTATAGTTTCTAATGATTCCCTGACACAGTGTTATGGCATGTGTAGTCTGAAGTTTCTTCAGTTATATATATTGTAACATAATATATATATTATAACGTATATTTGTTGTACCGGCACTAATTTTATTAACGCACGATTCATGCAGAGCGCATTTCTGTTTGACCATTTTATTTTGTGTTCCTGCTCTATCTTGAGTAAAGTTTCACTAATAATAAACCTTTTCAATGCCTTGTCAATCTTGTGCCTTTACAAGCTGTCCTGCAAACACGTGGACCCATGAAGAGCCCTCGAGGTTAATGCACGTGCTTTAACAATCAAACACAACTGGAAAAGTGGACCAAAATCAAATCACAGTCCCAGCATGGAAAAACTTTACCTGTGGTCAGTTTTAAGCTCTGAACCTCCCTTAGACATTTAACGAGCTCCAGCAAGTAGACACTTAAAATGTTTTTGAGATGTCATAATCATGTGTAAGCCTTCATTTTGTTTCCTGCATTTGGTTTGCGTTTTTAAACCACACGTATACACACACACACACACACACACACACACACACACACACACACACACACACACACACACACACACACAAAAACCCTCACCATGCATACAGAAAGCTCTTGAGAGACATCTGACAGTCCCCTCCCACCCTTTTGCTCCCCTACCATGTCCCCCATGTGTGTGTGTGTGTGTGTGTGTGTGTGTGTGTGTGTGTGTGTGTGTGTGTCTCTTGTCTTAGCCCCACTTGCTAGGCAGATGGCTCTTTGTTGAAGCTTTACAATAGGGTCGAGGTCGCTCTAGATCTCCACTGGCGCACACACACACACACACACACACACACACACACACACACACACACACACACTTCAGGTCAGTTTATCCATTTTCCATCTAATGCTTTAAAATCCCTTTATCAAGGTAAGGAACTTTCATAGGGTGCACACAAACTTATTCAGTCTCTATTCTACAGTCTCTAGTGGACATGTCTCTAACCTGTCATGAAGAAGGTTCTGGGTTCTAATGGGGGTAAAAAAAGGTGCACATGCAATCGAATGATTGTCCAACTGAAGTGGATGAGATGCGATCCAAACGGAACATGTCAGCTGGAACCGAGGGGGGAAGATAAAAATGATAATTTGCCGTCTGGGTTATCAGGCCGTCCCCCAATTCCCTCATCTGAGCAGAGAAGAAGAAGAACAACGCTCTAACTTCCCTGGCTTCTTTACCGGAGGCGGGGATTTCTGAGGAATAGGTGGAAGGGTAGGTGGGGAAAACGCTAAAAAGTGAGCCGCTACATGTTTGAACAGCGTCGTTGGAATTGAAAGCCAAGTGCAAGCAAAGACCTGTCGAGACCGTGCAGTTAGGAAAGCGAGTTCGTTAGCCAGGCGCCAATGCTTTTGATGAAAAAAAAGAGAAAAAAAGGGTAGGTGGTGAGTGCAGGTAAAGGAGCCACCTCATTCAAGTCTCAACCTATGGAAATTTCCACTAGGGCTGACTGAGCATGCTGAGATCTTCCATTTCATTTTCCTCCTTAAACATCACAAAGAGTCATTTTGATTCCATTGTGATCTTTACAGTTGTTTTCACACACTTTCATGCAAATTTCCAACCAAAGAACCGTTACAGATTTGCAGAATGCTTCCTGTAGTAGGTTTTCATTTCAACATGCTAATTTGTTTTGTTTGCAAGCTGGATTCTACTGGAGTAAAGTTTTACAGTATGTAGCAGGTCCGTCACTAGCTATAGGCAGAACAGATCATTGCGTAGGGCTCGGATGAGGGCCTCCATTCCCTTAACAAACCTAAACACCAGTTCACCAATCAAGACAGGCAGCGTAAGACAAGGCTCTTTATCCATTGGATGTGAATACGTGTCACTCACCTGAAGTGGAACCAGCTGCAATGTACATTTTGCAGAGGGCCTTCAAATGTCTAGACGCGGCCCTGGTATGTAGATATATTTTTATGTGGAAAATAAGTTCTTGCCATAATAAACTAAACAATCTATACCTAGCACTGGTGTTTCTAATACTTGTTAACTTTCATTACTAGGTATCTAACTCAAAATGTCATTTTATATACACTTAAAAAAGTTAATAGATTAATATTAGAGGTCATTAGACTTCAGGACTCTCACCTAACCCTGGTTGTTATAGCAGCTATAAACAGTCATTCCCTGACCTGATTTTCTCTCATTTTTTTCCTGAAGTAAAAAATGTATAATAATAATACAGGTTGTATTTTTCTATTAAAACAATACCATGGTAACACCTTTGTCCTGAGGACTTATCTGTTACAGCTTTATCTAAAACTGGAGACTCCTTCCATGATCATTCATCTATAACTACTAAGCTACTGCTACCTCTATTTCATTTACTTGAAGAGTAGAGTGCAAGAGTGTAATATCTCATAATACTCATGTGCAATATTTTTATTTTTTTCTTCAACCGGCTGAACAACCACTGCACTATTATCTCTTTTTCTGTGTACTGTCTTCTGTTCTTGGTCTTTCTCTCTCTCTCTCTCTCTCTCTCTCTCTCTCTCTCTCTCTCTCTCTCTCTCTGCAGGGCCTGTACTTTAAAAGTGCACTGTTGGTTAACTCAAAACCGGAAAGTTGACCAATAAAGCTGATTCTGAAATACAGATATCTACATACCATTTTTAATCAGTTTATGTGAACATCCTAATGCTGAAATGAATCATAAATAGGTTACGAATATACATTTTAAATTAATAATATGTCCCTGAAGAGTGAGACAGAGGTGACGGTTTTGAGTGGAAAAACTTACTTAAATCCTTAAGAGACTCAAAAGGGAAACTCATCTTCATCAGGGTGACATTAGGATATTCTTTTATTGTTGGGGTTATCAAATGTCCACTCATGGAGACTTGAATGTACAACTTTTCATGGCCATTGTGCTCCTAAGCCATTGTTGAAAACTGTTCATATTAATTACAGTCCAAATCCGTCTTCATGGTTCCTAGGCATCCGAAAAGGCTTTAAATATCTTTAGTCTGTTCATGTGTACCATTAGCATAATTAACATCAGCCATTATAAAGATGTTTCCATTAATCAGGTGAAAAATCACTGTATGTTACAGCAGGTATGAACATAAATGTCCAATAAAGCTGATGTGAGGAGAATGTCCTCACAGAATTACCTCAGGACATCTACGGGTTGCACTGATTTGTTCCAGGTTTCTGTAGTGAGCCATGAGAAAGCCATGCCTCATGTGTTATCCACTGCTGTTCAGAACAAAAGAGCACAGCTCACCCATATAACCTCTTTCCCTCCAAAAATCTTGACCTCTGACCCTGGAAACAGCCCTTCCCCTGTCTAACAGCCTCCATGTCTAACAGTGCAGGTGTCACGTTTCAGGCTTTTGTCCCCAATTTTAGGTGTAAAACTAATTACATTCCTCGAGCTACACAAGAACCTGTCTGAACAAAGTATAGGTGTGATTATACAGCGGTGTCAGCGCGATGCCACCAGGAAGACACATGTTTTATAAATAGACAATAATCATAATCATGTTCTTCAAGTATTTCCAAACGACAAAGATATACACATTGTCTCATATTTTTGTCTCTTCACTCCGTTAAGGGATATGACCCAGTTTCTTTAATTGTATCTAATCTAGACATCATTATGAATGGATGGATGGATGGATGGATGGATGGATGGATGGATGGATTTGCTTGCAGGCATTATTTAACCACATCATAATTAGACTATGGGTTGATATATTTTTTAAAAGGGAGAGGAAATACTGCATTAAAGCCCCTAAAATACAATCACTTTTGAGTTTGGGTCGACACAATTTACACTATATAGACAAAAGTATTGGCACACCTGACATTTACATCTATATGTGGTTCCTCCGCAAACTACTGGAGGCACACAGGATTAAATTTCCCCTTCATTTGAACTAGGAGACCCAAACCTGGAAAATCTAAAAACTATAATGGGTTGTATTGAAAAATCTTGAGGGACCTGCTAAAGAGCTCTGACCTCAACCCTATTGAACACCAGTGAGGCTTTCACACTGAACTCACTCTCATTTAATCAGTACCTTCACTAAAAGTCTTGTGGCTGAATAAGCAGAAATCTCTACAGGCACACTCCAAAATCTAGAGGAACATCTTCCCGGAAGAGTGGAGGTTATTATAATATATTATGTATCATTATATATAGATTATACACAATTTTACCCATACACACACACACACACACACACACACACACACACACACATATACTACTATGCCACTATTATTGAAAGAGGGAGAGAGAAAGAGAGAGAGAGCGAGCGAGAGAGAGAGAGAGGGAGAGAGAGAGGGAGAAAGAGAGAGAGAGAGAGAGAGAGAGAGAGAGAGAGAGAGAGAGAGAGAGAGAGAGCTGTCTTATGTGTTTTGTCCAAAACACTGACAATACAATCTTAAATCTCTTGAATCACTCAACATATACTACTTACACTAAACTCCTCCCGCTAAAAAAAAAAAAGCTCCAAAGAGCAGCAGGCAATTTTTGGATGAGATCCAGTCTCCATGGAAACTAATCGAGCTCGTAGGCAGGCTGCGGGTATACGGAGGGGGAATATGCACTACAGGAAATGACCTAACAAAACCTCCCTTCTCCCATTGCTCCCATTTTCCAGTAGCGTAGCATGAGTAATGCTTGGACCTGAGCACTGTTGCTTGTCTGGATCCGTGCAGCAGACAGCCGTCTCTAAGTGCGGAGCCGACACATGGACTTCATTTCCTAAATAAAAGAGCCTCTATATACAGCATGGCATGAGTTTTTACTCCTTTGTCTGAAGATAAACAAGAGGCTTTATGTGATTATGTTCATTAATCTCCTTCCACGGTCTCGAACACTGTCATCTGCACATCAAGACCTGCACCCAAAGCGCAACTTGTGGAGCGCTGTGGTTTTAGGTT
Source organism: Silurus lanzhouensis (assembly GCA_039877035.1). Classification (NCBI taxonomy): domain Eukaryota; kingdom Metazoa; phylum Chordata; class Actinopteri; order Siluriformes; family Siluridae; genus Silurus; species Silurus lanzhouensis. Next base: position 806,119 of record JBCEWE010000202.1, read on the forward strand.
TGGGATTACAACACGTTTGAGTGCTTTCATCTTGGTGCGTAATTGCCCCCGTCATCCGCCTGGCCATAATTATAAAGTTTTCTTTGGAAAACTTGCCGACCGTGGCCTCCGAGAGCTTCACGTTGTGGGAAAAAAAAGATTTCTGAACAGTTCCAGTTGTAAAGCATTGGGGTATGGTGAACAGTGGCTCCGAATTCAATCATCAGCTCATCCATTTACATCAAAATCATAAAAATCTTCTAGATCTCCATGAACACAAGAAATGTATGTATGGGAACTTAAGACATGTTTTAACCCCATGGAATAGTTTTGTAATGGCATTATGAAAAGAATAAAAGACTTCATGGTCTGCTGATTTCTCAACTTCTCAACGTTGGAGTCCATGTATATTTTTTACTATTTCATGTTGAAGAACATCCACAAAACATTTATCAACCTCTCTTCTTCCACTCTTTCCACTCACATAGCTTGGAATGTTAATAGGAAACCACAAAGTGAATGAAGCTCGAAAACTGGAGACTCCTTCTGAGAAGGTTATATGAATGCCACCTGAGAGAAAACTTCACCATTAGGGGCATTTTATGAATCCATTCATGTAATGCAAGTACCTGTGAATGAATTGTTAGTACAGAACCGGCATAAACTTTGCAGATGATTTGCAGCTGCACCTCTGTCAGCCAGAACTAAGGTTTTAAAAGTGTTGTGGTATAAAGCAAACAATTCAGTTGCTTCAGTGAAACTAATAACAAAACAAATATGGAGAATGATGAAAGTATGTCTAAACTTGTTCATGGATTTTGTCCTACACTGTCTTGTGTTGTCTTGCACTGTTTGCACCAGGTTGCACACGATACACTTCATGTGGCGAGGACACTTACTAGTCCTTCACTCTTTGTTTTCTGTTATGTAGCTTTATGTTGTTTGATGTAGCATCAGGGTTCTGGAGGAACGTTGTCTCGTTTTGCTGTGTACTGCTTCAGATACAGTATATATGGTTGAAATGACAAAAGCTTCTTGACTTGACTTGACTTGATTTGACTTGATTTGACTTGATTTGAACAGATAAATAGATCTAGCTATGTATCTTAACCTTCAAAATCCAATTCAAACATTTAACGTCCATGTCTAGATCTCAGTAATATCCCAGTGAATCCGATTCCTTCAAGGAGCATATTGCCATGACTACATACCATCTGTGACTTCTTCTAGAGAAAACTAATTCACTCTTGATACAGGATCTGATGAATCTGCAATGTCACGGTTTCACGCATTATACAGTATGAAGAAACAGCCATTCACATTTGCATAAATTTAGGAAGACGCATGACAATATGCACAGTGAAGTTTTGTTTCTGATGCAACAGGTATTAACAGATGCACACAATCACAATCAGCCAAACAATGGAGATTTTGCATAGATTTTTAATATGAAAAGGGAAGAGGATTTGTGGATGGGCTTTAGGATGAGCGGGTGAGGAAAGAGTTAGCATGTCAAAGTGTTCCTCCTGGCTGAGAACAAAACAGCCACATGGAGAGTCTCAATCTAAAGACACAATGGCCTTTACATACAACATGCTAATGAAATGGCGGCTGTAAACAAAGACGCAGCGGCTGTTTGGGCCTCTGTGTGTGTAGACCATCGAGTCAGGGGTATGATGGGATGAAAAAAGATTGGACGGCTGCCGAAAGTGATTATCGGGCATAGATGTGATATATCAATAGGTTCGGTGTTGCCAATTTAGAGCCTTTAGTGCCTATTTTTCAAAAAAGAAAGAAAAAATAGCAGATGTTGGCGAATCTTTTGATTGTAATAGGGCTCTCCAGGTCACATGACATCTGCTGGTTATATCAAATGATAGAGCAAGTTCACTTAACTAACCATGAGTGTGCAAAGTGGTAGACTGAGGTGCACTTCTGAGAACCAATGATCAGCACTGATTGGTGCAACCCATGCACTTTGAAAAAAACCAAATTATTCTATCCATAGACATTTCCTCACTACATTTGCTTTTTGTTTTGTCTGCACTCTTCACAATAGTTTAGATGGACAGTAGTTTTCTGACGATGAGACCAAACCATTCTTCTTTCTTTCTTTCCGAAAACTTAACCTATTGTTTTTCACTCTATAAAACTCTCCAATTCGTATTCTACTGTATTCTGTTTTATCGCAAAAGTCTCGCTTCTTTATTTAACACGATTCATTGAGCATGCCCATTGGCTGTGAGATGTCACCTGGGGGACTTCGAAAAGACTCAGTGGGCATACGTAGCCTACTGTTTTGAAAAACAAAACTGGGAAATGCAGAACAAATATGATTCCATTTCAATACATTTTCTTGGTTATATTTAGTCTTGAAACCAGATTATACCATCCGTAGCCATTTCCTTGCGTCTGTTTTCCTGACCACACACTACCTTTGCTTTTCTTTTTGTCTGCGCTCTTCTCTTCAACGATTAGACAGATAGATAGGTAGTTAGTTTTTTTCTTGTTAGAGGACAAGAACAAACCATTCTTTCTTTCTTTTTCACTTCATAAAACTCACCTATTCTTTTTCTACCGTATTTTGTTCCATTGTGTCTCTGCAAAAGTTTGGCTTCTTTATTTTACATGATTTATTGAGAATACTAGTTGGCTGTGTGACGTCACTCGGGGGACTTTGAGCAACTCTGTAACCGCACTTTCCCCTGAAAAAACAGAACCGGGAACCGATCAGGTACGATTCCATTTTTCTTGGTGATATTTACAGTCTTAAAACCGAATTATACATCCTCGCAATTTCCTGGAGTCTTTTACTCTGACTACATACTACCTTTGTTTTTCTTTTTTGTCAGCGCTTTGCATGAATTAGAGACCAAAAACCGATTGTTTTTCACGCGATAAAACATCTATTCTTATTCTACCGTTTTTCTGTTCTATTGTGTCCCAAGTGTTCATGTGCAAATAATCCTGAGAAGTCAGTAAGCATGCGCGTTGGATCTGTGACGTCACTAAGGGTAACTTCGAACTACTCTATGCGCGTGCATAGACAACTTTCCCCTGAAAAACAGAACTAGGAAACACCGATCAGGTGCGATTCCATTCATAAAATGTCAACAATGAAAATTAGAAGTGTTAAAAAACCGAATCTTTATTGTCTGTGTGTGTGAACTCCATGTGGCGCGATTTTGTTATAATGTTTCGCCAATAGAAGCGCGGAGAGCCGGGTTTTTTTTTCTTTTTTTTAAGTAGGCGGAGCTTGGAGGCAGGCTTCATCGCTGAGCGACGCGCGTCCGTCCTATAGGAGTAAGCGAAACCGCCGCGCTGAATTCTGCCCGGCCAATCAGAAAGCGCGAGGCATTGACCGTCCAATCAGATTCCGCAGCGGTTAGCTCGCTCCTTTCAGTTCTCTCAGGTCGACGCGGTTTTGATTCACTCTTCCTCCTCGCGTCTCACCGCCTCCTCTCTCAGCTCTCTAACACGAGGGAACAGAAAACACTATTTCTTTTTTAATACATAAGTATTTTTTTTTTAAGTTCTTTTCCCCCCTCAACAAAACATGGCCGACACCGCTGTAGATACGACCACCACCACCACCACCGCAGAGGTGACCGCAAAGGTAAGTTTAATGTGTTTGTAGGGGGAAGATGAAGAAAAAAAACACTAAACTTTTCAGTCAGGTGAACCGAATTCGAGTCAGTTAGGTGTGAAAACACCTGTTTTAGGTTCTGAGGTGGGTCGCGCTGTAGGAAGGCTAGTTTCATCACGGGTACCTGAGAACCCCATCAGCGGAGCGGTTGGTGCTGTTAGCTTACGCGCTGACGGCTTTCGTGTAAACCTGTGTAAAATGGAGGCACTTATTCATCCATAAACATTAACCGCTTTCAGTTTATTTGCTAACAGACCTATTAGTGAAAAACGTTCATTTTTTTTCCCGGGTTTTTGATTACAAAAAAATTTTGGCCTTAAATGGTCACCATTTTTTATTTTGGCTTTCGGAGGGTCTGAGGTAAAAAAAAAAAAAAGGTTCTAACGGATTTTTTTTCCGCTATTTGAAAATAAGGTCGCGAGCTCTTTTTTTTCCCCGCTCTCTTTAATTTTCCAAATATGCCGTGCGCTCGCGCGCTGAGCATGCATTGATCCTCATGGCCGCGCGCTGAGCATGCATTGATCCTCATGGCCACGCGCTGCCCTTTGTCTGGGAATCGGGCACGCGCCGCTCTTGGCGCGCGAGAGAGAACGAGCTGCGTTCGCTTGACGCGATTGGATGGATGGTACCAAACGGTCGTGTTTGCCGGGGGAGGGGTGTGTGTTAGGGGGGGGGGGGGGGTGTCAAGAAGTGGACTTTTTTATTTATTTATTATTTTGTTGTTAAATAGAATATAATACATGTTTGTTGTCTTTACGTTGATGGTTAGCTTGGGTATTTCTTTGTTTTTTTGCGAAAGCGACTGTTGTGACGCTGCTGCTTCTCGCGGGCGGAAAACAATAAACTTCCACTCAGACTCTTAGGTGGAACGAACGCCAGAAAGCGGAATTGCTAAGGTGCCCCGCGAAACAGAGGAACCTACTTCCTACTACTGATGTTTTCACGACTTTTTTTAACCCGTTTTCTATCTGTGTTACGTGTGTAGGATCTGAAGGAGAAGAAAGAAGTTGTGGAGGAGGTGCAAGAGGAGGAGAAGAAGGAGAACGGCAATGGAGAGGCACCTGCTAATGGCACAGAGGTATGTAAAAGAGGGAGGGGAGGTGTGTGTGTGTGTGGGGGGGTTTCCAGCAGGGCCCTGTGAGGCTTTTGTCAGTGAGTTACAGCTCGTGGTGCAGGTGTCGGGCGACTCACAGCAGGTCCTCCTTCTGCCCTGGTGCTGTGCAGGTTGTGCTCTTTGTTTAGGTTTGTGAACTTCCACAGATGTAGCGCAGTCAGACACGGTATTAGCCTTGGCAGCATGCCTGTTTATCAGAGCAGCAAGAAGGCTCTGTGTCTGTGTAATGTTATTGGTGGACCTCCCACAACACAGTAACTCATGTACTTGATAATGTTACAATGACTCAGAGTGAGAGGCTTTAAAAAAAAACACCCTTGTATCTCATAGTTTTTGTTTTTCTCATACTTTGTAAATGACTGTAATGGAAAAAAAACTTCTCTGACAGACTAACGGTGCATCTCACGAAGAAACCGACAAAGAGGACAAAGCAGCCGAAGAACGTAAGTCATTTACCGCCCAGTGAGTCAGTATTACGGTGTGCGATGTCGCTCAGTAATTAACGTGAAAATTGCGTTGTGAAGCAGCTGCAGAGGGGGAGGGGGAGGAGGAGGAGGAGGAGAAGGCTGCTGAAGAGGAAGCAGATGGGCAGGCAGTGAAACGTCCTGCAGAGGAGGAGGTGGGTTTTAAAAAAAAATAAAAAAACTATTTTGGTAAAAATAACACCCCAGCTTCATTATGACCGGTTTTGGTATCCATTGTCCAAATCTTTTGTGCCTTTAGGAGTCAGCCGAAACAAAGAAACAGAAGACAGAGGAGAACGGCGAGTCCACAGAAGCTGCTGAGGCTGAAGCAAAAGCCTAGAGCTAATCTGTTCGGTCAATCAGACCTAGTAGATTTTGTGCTTCTGTGTATATTTTCATTCTGCCCTTATTCAATTACACTGAAGCCTGTAACATCATGACACCCCCCCCCAAACCCCACACACCTTTCTTTTTTTTTTTTTTTTTTTTCCTCCCTCCTTTTTGTATGATGTTATTTATTGGTGTAGGAACAACGTTAGGGTCCTGTTATTAAATATTCAAGAATTTTTTTATGCACAAGTTCAAAATGTGCAAGCACATCTTCTACTGTGTTTTTTTTGACCAGCAGAGCATACTTAAAAAAAAAAAATAATAACGTACACGTTGCCGTATATAACGTACCCCCATTTTTCCCTTCATGTTCTGATGTTTATATGGGTGATCATATAATTCAGATCCACTTAAGACCAAAGATGAAAGTTTTAAGCAGGGGCTAATGGACAACAAAATCCTAGTTGTTTTCTGCTGCTAGTAGTTAATCCCTTGCTTTGGCTTATCTGTCAACACAACGCAGCAGATGGTGTCCATGAATGGGTCTCCTCACTGCGCAAGAGTCGAAGACTTTTGTCCTTTTTCTGGTTAGCTTATGTTAATTAACCCCTCTTAAACCTTAATGTTTTTGGTCTTTTGTTTCATATGCATTCCAGGAGGTTTGTACTTTTTCAAGTCTTTGTGTACAGTTTGATTTTGTTTTTTTAAATGGGCAGTGCAGGATGGGAAACGGTCAACATGCCGGCACTGGTTTTTTTTTTTTTTTTTTTTTTTTTTTTTTTTTGTTGCATTTGACCACTGCTTTGTATATTCTGGTTCAGGCGTATAAATAAAAAAATCACTCGTCTTTTTAAACCCATGTTGTATTTTCTGTTCATTTCCTGCCTGAAGGTTTTTCTTAGTTTAATCTCACTTACTGTACATGATAAAACTTGACTTCCGTTTCCAGTATGAACACGTTAATCGATTTATTTTCCCATCCAGGACTAGGTCAAGTTTTCAATCTAGAGCAGAAAAATATATAATTCAAGCGCTTACCTGGTTCCTGGCTTGCTATTGCTCATCTTTGTAAAAAAAAAAAAATTAAAAATAATAATAAAAAAATTAAGCATGCTTAGGTAAAAACGATTACAGGGAATGTTGTGCTTTATTTACATATTCAGAGTATAGGTCCCCCCCCCTGCCAAAATCTAAGCGCGCTGGAAATCCAAAAAGGAAAGAAAAAAAAATCGCAAAACAGTTCGACATTTTGTGTTTTTCACTGAAAAAGCAGCGAGTCTGCCCCTTAGTGGCGCGTGAATGAGTTACATCATTAAAAAAAAAAAAAAAAAAGTCGCATAAGAGTTCACTTTTAGTTCCTAATGTGTCTTTCTGATCTGTTGCCTGGGTGCCAAACTCAAAAAGAAAGAGAAGTAAAGACAGTAGATATGGCTTGATGGTCTCTTCTGTAGTGGCTGCTTCTCCGTTACAGCTGAGCTGTAGTCGCTCACACTCCAGTCTCAACATCCGCTCTGCCTGATAATGACAAGAACCACTGTCATCATTACAACCATCACGCCAGATCACACGGCAGAGCAGGCGGAAGAGTGTGTTTAAAAAAACAAAACAAAAAAAAAAACAGCGTAAAGTGGCGTGACATGTTTGTGACCATCCCAGAGAGTTCTGAGGATGTGTTTCCAATGAGCGCATGCAGTCAACTTAAACACCGCTCAGCTGTGTAGAAAGCACATTTTCTATAAATCCATGGTTTATGGTTCTGAATCTTTGCATCCGTCTGCGTACAATGTCATGTCGAGTCTCAAAAGCATGCACATGAACGAAGGTGGAGGTTTTTTGTTTGTTTTTGTTTTTGTTTTTTTGCTTAATAAATACACTAAACTCTTAATGCTAGTTTATGGAAAGTACAAAACTGTCCATTTCACATTTTTCTGTTGCTGTTTTGCAGAAACAGAGGCCTGAAGTAACTCTACATTCACCCAAGCGAGCAGAGGCAAGCCACAGTTTCGGCAACGAATGAATGCGAATTGATAATTTGACGCGGAAAAAAAGCACCAAATACGAAAGTTTTCGCTCGAAGGATACTTTTAACTGATAATCGTGCACATGTGGTGCGACGTTTTTTCAATTCCCAACTTGCGACATTCCCAGTCCTGTTTAAAGTTTGATCCAAAAACGTCATTGTTTTATCTTCTGTATACGACCTACCAATAGACGTGAACGTACTGTATGTATTCGGAATAAATATAACGCTTATCAGGGATTATTGGCGACTGAGCGTAAACGAAAATCTGGTACTAAACCCGAAATGACGTTGCCTGCTCACGTGAATGTAGGATCAGGCATCAGTGCTGAATCCCATGCACATATGCATCATCGTCATGTTCACACACACCGAGGGCGTCACCGCATCTCGATATGTGAGAGTCGTTTCTGTTTTATCCTCCGTTTTATTCAACTTTTCTGGATTTTGAACCTTTTCCGCCCCTAGGAAACTCTCACATATCTGTGAAGTTCAGAATGTTTCAGGTGAATTCAGGGGCTTGTGAGAGGAAAGGCAGGCTAATGAAATCTGACGTATGTGGATGTGTGTTTAGGATTGTTTTTTTTCTTGTTCTATTATGAAACTACAATAAGTATGTTTACATGTGTAAAGTAATCCGATATTGTGAACCAAAAACACTTTTAAAGGCACCGTAGGAGGAGCTGATCGAGTGCATCATCTTCGGTCTTTGTTTTAGGCATTTATTCGTATGATTATTTTGCACTGGTTTCGAAAGCGGCTTTAAAAAATTAACTACATTTGATCTACTGATCTACCTTTTCAGATCAAATGCCTTCAAAGACTGAGAAGTTCATAATGAGCAATTTGTGCATGTTGTATAGACAAAAGTATGTTGACACTTAAGTATAAAATGTGTTTTTTAACATCCTGTTCCACATTTGGTCCCTGTTTGATGTTATAATAACTTCCACTCTTGTGCAGGTGTTGGGAATGTCGGGTTCTCAGGGGGGTGAGGTGTCAGGTGTCCCAATACTTTTGTCCTCATAGTGTATATTGGACACATTTCACAGCTGCACATAATTCAGAGTTGTTCTTTGTAAAATCATCTGCAACACACCCTCTGTTTAGTATTTGTGATCTACAGGCGTAAATAAGAAACCCGGTTACACGTACACACACAGATCGGATTAATAGTGCGTGTGTACTTGCGGAACAACGCGATAGGATCTGATACACAAAATCGCAGTCCAATTTTTCCGGAAATCTGAACACAAATGCCAAAAAATCATATTTAGATCAGATTATTGTGCATGTAAACACACTTAATGTATAAAAAGGGAATCAAACATGCCTTTAGTGAGAAAAAAAAAACGTCTACAAAGACATGACGAGCGATCGGTGCTGCGTAAAAAAATCATGTGCACGTGTGTATGTGATACAGGCGTCTATAAGCGTGTGTGTGTTTTGTGAATTTATATGTGCACCAGTAGTGGTTGGCTCTCACTCTGCGAGCGCTCACCCTCCGGAGGTGGCAGCTGGTACACCACACACAGCGAGGAGTACATGCAGCCCACAAATGACATGAGGCTCGCAAAGTACATCACACCCTGAGCCCCGCCCACCAGCGAGGTCAGAGGTCCCATCGCCACAGAGACCAGGATCTGGGCCAGGAAGTACTGGCAGCTGAGAAGGGAGATGTCCACCCCCATGCCTCTTCTGGTGCCGTCCTCTGTGGAGCCGCAGAACTACGAGTACACACACACCCACACAGGTAATTGGTAGGAGTACTGAGAAGGTCCTCTACCAAATAGTCTTTATGTAATTCAACTGATATTTTATAAAATTAAGGAATGTGGATTATAAGATTTTGTTCTATTTGTTCTAAATTGACTATTTTAACATCTGTAAGACAATACTGTTCGTTTCCCACTAGAAATAACACAATATTCACTCAGCTTCAACAACACAACAAATCAGGACTCATTAAAACTCCGATTTCATCTCCAACAGGAAGAGCAAGTGCAGGATGAGGCTCATTACAGATTAATGCCTGGATGTCCACAAAAAGCAAGCTAAGTGCCATGAAAATGGGCTTCTGCATTTTTTATATCTTGCCCTCCATGAGGTCATGTGGTACGAACACGTGCTCATTGGTCACATTGAATAAGAAGGCAGAGTCTCGTTTAGTTTTTTTTTCCCCTTTTTGAATTCCAATTACGTCGAGAAACGAAATCGGGATTGGGGATCTTTTTATATGACTTTGTTTGTGACACAAGTCTACGACAGCGTTTTAGTGCCATGGTAAATAAAAACGTACAAATCAAAAATGACAAAAATAAAGTTAAAATATTGAGAATGAAGTGAGAATGAAGTCGAGATTAAAGTAGTAATATTTTTTAAATAGTCGAGATTAAAGTAGTAATATTTTGAAAATGAGGTCGAGATTAAAGTAGTAATATTTTTTAAATAGTTGAGATTAAAGTAGTAATAAAAAAAAAAAAAAAAATGAGGTCGAGATTAAAGTAGTAATATTTTTTAAATAGTTGAGATTAAAGTAGTAATAAAATAAAAACGGGATTAAAGTGGTAATATTTTGAGAATTAGGTCGAGATTAAAGTAATAATATTTAGAAAATGAGGTCGAGATTAAAATAGTAATATTTTGAGAATTAGGTCAAGATTAAAGTAGTAATATTTTGAGAATGAAGTCGAGATTAAAGGAGTAATAATTTTAAAATAAAGTCGGGATTAAAGTGGTAATATTTTGAGAATTAGGTCAAGATTAAAGTGGTAATATTTTGAGAATGAAGTCGAGATTAAAGTAGTAATATTTTGAGAATTAGGTCGAGATTAAAGTAGTAATATTTTGAGAATTAGGTCGAGATTAAAGTAGTAATATTTTGAGAATGAAGTCGAGATTGAAGTAGTAATATTTTGAGAATTAGGTCGAGATTAAAGTAGTTATATTTTGAGAAGGAAGTCGAGATTAAAGTAGTAATATATTGAGAATTAGGTCAAGATTAAAGTAGTGATATTTTTTAAATAAAGTCGAGATTAAAGTAATAATATTTTGAGAATTAGGTCGAGATTAAAGTAGTAATATTTTTTAAATAAAGTCGAGATTAAAGTAGTAATATTTTGAGAATGAAGTCGAGATTAAAGTAGTAATATTCTGAGAATAAAGAATATTTTGGCAAATGGGCATGAAGATCAGGGGTGCACATACTTTTGGCTGTACACAAAAACGCCCTTACCTGCGGGGTCTGGTAATATTCACATAGCAGCGAGTAAGGCAGCGTGCAGAGCGAGGAGAACATGACGCCGTAGGTGACGCACAGAGACAGCACCACATACAGGTTGGTGGTGAGAGTGGCCAGACCCGTGCCCAAGCCGAACGCCAGGTAGGCAAAGAAATACAGAGAGCGCAAAGAGAAGCGTTCCTCCAGCTTCTCCAGGATGGCTGTGGAACACAAATAAAGTCCCAGATAAATGAAAAGACAAAGGGGATGGAATTCACGGTGTTGGTGCTCTGAGGACTTACCTGAGTAAAAAGCAGCACTAAAGGCATAGATGCACATGCCCCAGCAGCCCATGCTGACCCCGGCGTTGTAGCGCTGGTACGCCTTGGTATCCGGCAGCGCTTTGGGGTCGCCCCCAAACACCACCTCTCCCATGAAGTCAGTGTAGAAGAGCAGCATGCCTTCAAAGGACAGCCAACCTGAAGACCACACACATAAATTTAATAAGAGTCTCGATGAACACTGCCTGAATGTTTCACTGCATGGACTTACCCAGGAAGTGGTTGGTACACAGGCTGCGCAGGGACGGGGGCATCCTGTAGATGGCGATGCAGAGCAACTTCAGAGACATCTGAGTGTCTATTACCTCTGTGTTGTCACTGAGCTTGCTGTCGTACTGTACCCCATTTAGGAGAATGTTTGCAACCTGAAGAGGATAAGTAAATTTACAGTACTAAAGGGCATCATACTGGTGTATATCGTCTTAGATAGAAAAGTAAAAAAATGCAGCATTTAGTCTCCATCTCCTGTCATAATAACCACCACTCTTCTGGGAAGATGTTCCACTAGATTTTGTGGAGATTTGTGTGAGATTCATTAAAAACAGCCTGCAGAACCATGCCAGTCTGATCGCTGAAAAATCTATTCTCCAACCAGAAGAGGACGCAAGTTTCTGTCAGTCACATAGTAATTAAGACATTATAGGATAGGGGCGCTATTGAGAACGTTCACCAAAATCGCTTTATAGTTAATAAACTCATTGCGTTAATTTTACATAGAGGTTTTTTTTAATAAAGAGTAAATTGAGAAATTATGTGCAGTGTGTTAGTCTGGATTAATAATAATCTGGCACCATGGTATGAAGAAGAAAAAATGCAAGCCCACAAAGCATGAAGTCCTCTGCCCTGAAGCTTTTCACCTTTCAAAATAATACGTTCAATAAATTCGGTATACCTGGCATTCACTTTTTTGACAAAACCTTTCTACAGTAAACCTCTTTTCAGCATAGCTCATCATGTGTCGTTAAAACACTACAGACTCACCTGTTGGCTGAAGGTAACAGTGCGTCTCCGCCCATTCTCCAAGCCGTTGCTGGGGCCAGTCAGCGGCTCATCCAGCAAGGCCAGGCTCTGGGGGCGTTTTAGGATCCCTGAGGCGCTGCTTCCTAGTTTTAATCCGCCACCATCCTGCGGAGGCTCGCTGAGCTCAGAGGCTTCATTCAACTCCAAACATTCACTGGCTTGAACTTCAGTAGCCCCTAATCTTTCCGCTTCCTGCAGCTCTCCATTCGGTTGAGATAATTCCCTTTCCTGAGGGTTGGCAGCTGGAGACGGTGCCACAGCCAGCTGTGACACCTGAGCGGGAGGAGTTTCTCCCATAGGAAGGCATGGAGTCATGGTCTCGGGTTTTAACGGTTGGGGCATTTGTTGTCCAGTGTAACAGTCAATCAGCACGCTATCTATGTACGATGTCCCCAAGGACGACGCAAACTCGTTAATATCCGTCAGAGTGTTGTCCCGGCTGATAAAGCTGCCGTATTTGGGTGTCAGTGGGCTGAGAGGGGAAATGGGGCTGGTGAGACCTGCACAGAGCCTCGCGTTGGCACTACACGAGTGTCCCAAACTATCCGGATACCTACGGCCAGAGAACTGGTAGCCAAACAGACCGTCCTCCTCCTCTTCCTCTTCCTGCAGGGCTCCAGCAGCTGGAGGAGGAGACGGTGGTAGAGCCAGGACGGGGCTCTTCAAATGTTTCGTACTCCTTTTTTGAGATGGCAGGAGAGGACGCTCTGGGATGCTAGTGAGTGTGAGAGCTGTAGCGATTACAAGGGTTATGCTGGTGAACAGGTAGATGACTCGGAGCTGACCTCCCATTGACTTGCCGAACGCAGTGTGGTCCCAGTTCACCCCACCCACGATGTAGCCGAAACCACCACCCAGACCTGCGAAGATTAACGTCAATGATTTGCACAGTAGTAAGCATGAAGTTTGTAGTTTTCGAGCCCCCTTCTATCTGTGATGTGAACTGCATCGACAATAAATAATCCTTTAAAAGAAAGGTGCTTTATACTTGTCACATGTACCTTACAGCAGAGTGAAATTCTTTCTTTGCATGTTAGGAAACTGGGGTCAGAGTGCAGGGTCAGCCATGATACAGCACCCTTGGAGCACAGAGGGTAAATCGCCTTGCTTAAGTGCCCCAAGAGTGGCAGCTTGGCGATACTGGGACTTTCGATCAGTAACCCAGAGACTTCACATAAGTATTTATAACACTACATATTTATAACGGGTTCCTTTTGAAAAAAAAAGGGGGATATCTGTTCTTGGTCATTTCTGGGTCTGAAAATGTAAAGAAGCCTGGATATGAAAAAAATACAAACCAGTGAACATCTGTACCAGGCAATTCTATAAAAGCATTTTTGTAGGAATTACAAGTTGGTATCAAAACGTTTCGAGAGGCTCTGTTTACAAGAAAGTACTGTATTGATCTATGTTTACACACTTTCACCTTTAAAATAGTCTCATTGCACAGCAATACTGTGCTCCCAGCACACCTGCCAATTCTGGATCGTGTCCTCTTTTCGAAGAAGCACCCCTCTGCAATTCTTGCTGGATCGACGCAATAGTGTTTAAACAGTGAGCTTGGAGCTGGACCTTCATCTTCGGGAAGAGGGTGAAGTCCGCAGGAGCCAAATCTGGCGAGTCGGGTGGGTGTGGAAGTGGGATCACGTTGTGAATCTCACGTGTAAGGAGAGCTTGGTGACAGGGTAGGCACGTGGTCAGAATAGCAAACGTGGTAAAGCAGGTGGTCAGAATAGCAGCAGTTGCACGACTCCCGATGTACACAGGACGATGTCTTTTGTTACACTGACTTATAAAGGTTTGTGCACCCTGTGACTGTGCATTACAAAACTAGCCTGGAAACCTTTTGATACCACCTTGTATATGCCTTTAAATGTCTAGAAATTAAACATTACAAACCTTTTCATGGCGGAACAGTACAAAAATATATATGATATATTTTGCAGGAAATTCACTGCTATAATCTGCTCATAAGAACTGATCTCTGACCTGCCAAGAGTGCATGGATGTTGAGGCCTCTGTCTTGGTCCTCCGGACTGCACACGTCCATCATGTAGGCGTGACTGGGATTATCCGCCGAGTCAGCACTGAAGTCCATCAGAACCACTCCGCACACGGTCAGCACAATGCCCCACTTGTGAATGACAGCAGTGTCTGCCAGCGCGGATCCAATGTCCCGCCCATTTAGCACCAGCGTCAGGCCGAGTAGAGCACCTGGACACACGGAGGCTGAATTATCCATAAGTCTGAATAGCATCTTGTTTCTTTTCACACTAAAAACCCCCGGTAGTAAACATTCCTGCTCTAACATGTGAACATCTGCAGAATGTTAGGATCTTCAGGACCAGCATTAGGGACCCAGAGCACACGTGGTTGTGCCCCCCCCAACATTCTTTAACACCACAACAGTCCACTAATGCACAGATTTCTCAAGAGGACTCTGTATTGTTAGGTGATGTTACAACGCTTACCGATGGACAAAGCAAAGATAAAAGGTCTCCGGCGGCCAAAACGTGACGTACACCGGTCACTCCACGCTCCGAGGATCGGCTGAAGCAGAAACCCTGAGGATGAACAGAAAAAGAGAGAAGGTGATGTTCTACTTTACTGACCCAGACGGTCTCATGTTTTTTTTATTTTTTTTTATACTGGTCTCATTTTATAAAACATCCATTGACAAAGGTTAGTTTTTACATGAATTAATAAATTGAGCATAAAAAGTACTATTATATAAAACATTTTATTATAAAAAATTTATAATTTTACTATTAAATAGGATTCTAGGTACAAAAAACCCCCCAGAGTATTCATATTCTCCATGAGGTACCTAATATGGGGCTGATAAACCAGACAAGGCTGTAGAACTGATCTGGCAGACCCATCTGAAGGAGCAAAGGGGTAACGTAGGCCGTCTCCATGGCGTAGCTGAACTCGATGCCGAATAGGATGCAACCGTTGAAGAGGAGCTCAGAAAAAGTGCGTCGTGGAGGCAGATCGCTAAAGTCCAGCTGCTCCAGAGGGCAAGGTGTGTTTGGCGGAGGGGGTGGAGACGGGCGGATGAGCTTCCGCCGTTTCGGATGCCTCTGGAAGCTGTTGGCCCGATGGCTGAGGTGACGTGTGGTGGAAATCGGGAAGCTGCAGGTTTTGGGAAGAGTCGGCCTCCATGTGTCACCTTGGGCCGCACCGAAGCCATCTCTCCCTGGGCTGGTTAGGAGAGGGTCGCTGGGCGTGCCCATTCCAGGAGAGGACATCATGCTCTGGAGTTCTGCACACACTATCAAAAAGTCATAAGATATGAATCGTGTGTCTAAAATCTTTAAAGCCATCTGTACCTGGGTCAATTCGGGTTCAAAGCACCCTTTAACATCAATTTCTGCCCAATTAGATTTTCTGCCCTCTGGGATTTTGTAAAAAAAAAACAAAAACATAATTTTAATGCTTTTCATTTCAGTACCTTTTGACAGCAAATCAGTCAAACAGGAAACTGGCTGCATTTCAGCGACGACTTTGCATGCTGACACCAAACTAAGAAGACACCTTCAGGTCATGGTCCTGATAAAAGAACTTCTGTGACAATGCCACCTACTGGTTAATAATTACAATAACATTATAAAAATCCTCACATCTAACGGCCATTTCCAATCCTCACAAAATTTGCCCCACATCATCTTAACACCTGAACAAAAAGTATCAGAGGAAGTTTGATATTCAAAACTTTTCCCCTTTAACATGCTGTAAAATGGCAAAAAAAAAATAAATTATAATAATAACTATCTTCAGGAGAATGTTTCAAAAGCCCAGTGGCTTCATGACTGTCTGATGTTCTTCTTCCTCACAAGTCCTTAAAGTATGCTGACCTGAATACACACCAACATCTAAAATTCAAGTGTATGTCCCAACTTTTCAACCATCTTGGATTTATTCTGAAAATATTTGCTACTCCTTGTACAAACGGGGAAGTGGTTAAGACGTTGGTCATATGATTGAATCACACCACTACCAAGCAGGCACTGCTGGATCACTGAGCAAAGCCCAACACCTTCAACTGCTTAGATAAATCTAAATGATGTCCATTCATCATCAACAATCAGTTTTGGCATGGATCATCTGCAGACCAACCTAGACAAAAGAATGTTCCAGATGTTTCAACGGATTTGCTCATAATAGGCCAACGAATCTGTGAAAATAGCTACCAAACAAAACCAAGACAAAAACCAAGACTATCTGTTTCTATATCTATGATCAGATAACTGGTTTATTGGGACATGCCTACTGTGCACTTTTTCGCCGCATGAGTGCGCAGATGGTGACATCGAGCTGAATAACCGGCAAAACAAGCAAATGTCAGGGGGAATGACTTCAAGAAGGCAGAGTGAAACAGTGAAACACCACTGTCAGTGTGAAGGGTTTGAAATAAACTGAGATGCACTGAAATCAGCCAAAGGGCCCCAGAAAGAAGGAGGAACTCAATAGGAGATGGTTGTTGATCGGGAGCGCGCACCACTGCAGCCAATGCGCAGGCTGAGCGGGGTGCATGCACTGCACGTGCTTACTCTGTTCTCCACACCAGAATATCAAGCTCACACACACACACACACACACACACACACACACACAAACACACAAACACACACTCAGGGCGTTTTTCTTTTATTTCCACACTTCTAAGGCTCTGTGATGATACTCCTGTTAATGATTATGATCATTTTTAGATGGGATTCACGGATATAAGAACATCCAGGTCATTACCGCATTGCAGGAGGGTTTTTGAATTAAATGTAGATTCCCATTAAAAAACAGATCTGATCAAAATAACCGTCCCTAATAAAGGTGACTCGAGTCTGAAGGTGATCGACAATAGGACGAATTGCATTCTTTATTGTTAGGACGAAAAAAAGACAAAAGCATTAGAAACCCATTACCTTCTCAGGCTTTCTGTTCATTTCCTCAGCTGATCTGAGCGCATAAGCATCTTCATTTCTTCTAGGTCTTTTTCCTTTGTGTTATCTTTGGTGCAGGCATTGCTCTGAGCATCCCTCTCTCTCTCTCTCTCTCTCTCTCTCTCTCTCTCTTCTCTCTCTCTCTCCCACTCTCTTTCTCTCCCCCACTGTCTCTGGTCCTCCCTTCTCCTCTCCCCACCTCCATTTCCTGGTTATTCCCGTCTTGGTCATAACGCCACATTTAGACTCCGCCCACCCAAAGCTGCAGCATCAGCACCAGACTGTATTACTTTCAATTCAAGAGAATTGCGCCATCTATCTGTCTCTCTGTCTCTCTTTCTTTACTTACATACTATTTTCAAAGACTTGAAGTAACAATGTACAAATACTTACATACTGTACTTAAGTAGATTTTTCTGGTATCAGTATTTTACTTCACTATTTATTTTTCGGACGTTTTCCTTTTACATTTTTACACAAATATCTGTATTTTCTACTTCTTACATTTTCAAATCAGACTCATTACTTTAGTTTGAATCTATTTGGTAAAATGTCAATATTTTTTTCTCACTGCACTGTTTTCATTCATCAACCGGTTTCTTGTCATTGCGCCGCTTTTTCAATCCACTGCTGCATCATTTCCTGTCTCTCTCTCACACACCACAGACGTAGACTAGTGTCTGAAGCTCACAATGAGCAGGCAGAAGGCAGTAAGAAGTCTGGGGTTAATGTGGATGAGACAGAGGGAGTCAGTGATGAGAACATGACTGAGAACAGACACATTCCTGATCATCATCATCATCATCATCATCTTTTCTCTGCTTGTGTTCTATATGGTGGATCTTCAGACTCGACAATTCAACATTTTTTATTCGTTTTGTATTAATATATTAATTAAGGCTGTCAAAATTTTTTAATGAATTTTCATGGCACTGGTTTTATTAACGTGTGATTAATGCAGCACGCATTTCTATTTGACCATTTTTATAAAATAGTACTAAATATAAAAGAGGTGAAATTAAAACCTTCAGTGCAACACGTTTATTCACGACGTTCTTTCTTCACTCAGATATAAAAAAGTAAATAAATGAATAAACATTTTTGTTTGTTTTACGGATGCAAAGCTCCAAGTCTCAAATCAGCACCAAAATCCTCCATGATGCGCACAATTTACCCTCTGGGGTCGACAAACGCACCGGCGTGTTTTCTGCCATGTTTTTCTCATAACTTTGTTTTTTTTGATCGTACAGATAAAAGCAATACATCGTTCGAATATGTAAAGTGTCTACTTTTATTTGTACACACTCATAATAACAACAAAAAACTGTCATTTTGTAAAATAAAGAAAACAGACAGGGGGCGCACAGAGATAATAAACATATAGAAAGCTAAAAAAGTTGCTCCGGTATCACCTCATTAACCGTCCGTGTGGAAACATAGCAAAGGTTCCGTTTGGTGATCTGATCTGTTAAATTTTGTAATTTAAAACACAATAATTACTTTGAAACGTTCACAAGAAAATGTTGTCTTAATGCTCAATGTTGAGTTTGGTTTCACAAATAATAAACATACTTTTGCATAAAGCATCAATATTTGTCCATGCGCATGTTGATTAGAGTATAAAAAATTGGAAAGTATTAATTTAAGGTACATTTAGAACAGATAAAAATGTGTGACTAATCGTGAGTTAACTCATGACAACTGTGCGATTAATCGTGATTGAATGTTTTAATCGATTGACACCCCTCATACTAATATGACACCACACACTGCATTTGCAAAGCCAACAGCATTGTGGACGACCCCACACACCCCACACACACACTTTTCACTCCTCTACCATCAGGAAAGTGGTTCCGAAGCATTCGGGCCGTAACTTCCAGCTTTTTTCCCTTAAGCCATCAGGCTTCTTAACACAGAACTGAACTGAAACTCACGCACACACACACACACAACTGTGTTACTGATCTGTACAACCCAGACTCAACACACACACTCGTACTCACTTCACACATCCATGTCTTCGGAACCACTCATTATATATTTATATATATATATAAATGCTGTTTGGCACAAACCCTTTTGTTTACATTTTGTTTACTTATAAGTTCACTCCTGTACTCAGTTCTCTCTGCACACTGTACTGTATAATATACAAGAAGTTTTACTAGTGGTGCTATTTTGTGTTTGTCCTACACTGTCTTGTGTTGTCTTGCTCTGTCTGCACCAGGTTGCACACGATGCACTTTATGTGGCGAGGACACTTACTAGTCCTTCACTCTGTGTTTTCTGTTATGTAGCTTTATGTTGTTGTATGTAGCACCAGGGTTCTGGAGGAACGTTGTCTCATTTCACCTGTGTACCGCGTCAGATATATTTGGTTGAAATGACAATAAAATCTTCGTGACTTTACTTGATGTGACATCCAGTTACCAGCATGACACCAAAACAGGTAGCAATAATGGCTACTTGCCAAAACGTCTTTACTTTAACTTGAGTATAAAGTGTAGTCCGTACTTCAACTTTTACCAGAGTCTTTTAAAACATGAGCATCTGTACTTCTCCTTAAGTGAAGGATGTGTGTGCTTTTGCCACCTCTTATTCTATGTAAATATATACTGTATTTATATATAGTATTATCGAATTCTATGTACACTGAATCTATCTATTCATCTGATTATTCATTGATTTATTCATCCATCCATTCACCCATTAATCTCTTTTTTATAGATGTACCATAGTATGAGACCATACTCCCTGCTTTTACCTTAGGAATGATGTTAAATAACTAGCAGTGACACACCATTCAAATCTCATGACTTTATAAACAGGAAGATCTAAAATCTGCATATGCATTATGCTGCTGCCACGTGATTGGCTGATTGAATAACTGCATAAAATGAACAGGTGTTCCTATTAAAGTGGACGGTAAATATGGAGTTATTAGTGAGAAACCAGGGTGTGTGTGTGTGTGTGTGTGTGTGTGTGTGTGTGTGTGTGTGAGAAAGAGAGAGTTATTTTCCTGTGATTTTATGATAAAGGTTTCTCCAGACCATAATAAAACATAAAGAAAAAGATCACGTGGCTTTCTTTCTTCACTTCCGCATACCGTGTCGTTTATGTAATAAGTCCCGCCTTGCTTGATGACGTTTTCAGCTCTGATTGGTCCTTTTCAGTAGATTATCCAACACACAAGTGGGTTTGAGCAACGCTGTATGAATCACTTACTCTCCACACACACACACACACACACACACACGTGAGAAAAACGATGTCGTCTGTCAACTTGGACAAGATCAGGAGCAACTCTGTGAAGAGTTCAGTGTCTGGGGAGGTGAGTGTTTTTACTTATTCTTCATATTCATATTCATATTCCATTTGTCACGTGCACATTTATACAGAATACATGTAGTGGTGCTTTTTTACGACTGTCCAACAGGTAAACATGATCATAGAAATAGAATATAAGGATACAAATGAAGTAATTAAATACAATAAGTATAAAGTATAAATATATAATATAATATATATTGCTCAGCATAAAAGACTACAAATGTCTAATTAAAGAAGAAATCAAGCACAGGTGAGTCTAATCCTTCATTACACACAGGTGTCCAGCAGACTGTTGACTATAAAATGGTGTTACTTCAAGAAAACCTCCCCCCATTTCATGCTGTCAGCAATTTCACCACACGGAATAAAAATGTCACAAGACCTGAGAAAGAAAATCATTTCTTTACACCAGAAAGGTGAAGGCTACAAGAAGATCAGCAAAGCTTTACCTCTCCTAAAGTCCACTTCATCTAACTCACTCCAGAATTATTCCTTCTCCTCCATCTCACAACCCACTTGTGGAGCATAGGCATTGATGACATTTATCTGCATCCCTTCAACTTCCAGCTTCATGTTCATCACCCTATCGGAAACTCTCTTCACCTCTTACTGTACTCCTCCTTCAGAATCACCCCTACACAATTTCTCTTTCCATCCACACCATAATAGAACAGTTTAAACACCTCCAATGTTCCTGGTCTTACTCCATTTCCACTTGGTCTCCTGAACACACAACATATCTACCTTTCTCCTCTCCATCATATCAGCTCCCTCTCTCCCTTAACCAGTCATAGTACCAACATTTAAAGTACCAACCCGAACCTCCACTCTCCTCCACTGCTCCTTTCCCTGCTGTCTCTGTAGACGTCTTCCTCCTCTCCTTCTCCTCCTTCGGCCAACAGTAGCCCAATTTCCACCGGTACCCTGTTGGCTAACGATACCTGTGGTGGTCGTTGGTAATCCGGACCTCGACCGATCTGGTATGAAATTCTCTTTCGTGACCTCCACATTTATCTGGGCCTGGGACCGGCACTAAGAGTGCACTAACTTATGCAACTCTAAGGGCTGGGTTCATATATATATATATATATATATATATATATATATATATATATATATATATATATATATATATAATATTTGTGAGATGGAGAGAGACGTCCAGGTGCTAGTTGCTGGGTGTCTCCTGGTTTAAACTCCGAATGGCCTGCAGGAAGAAGCTCCTCCTCATTCTCTCTGTGTTTGCTTTCAAGGAACGGAAGCGCTTCCCTGAATACAACAGAGAAAAGGGTCTAATGTTGGGATTGCTGAGGTCCTTCATAATCTTCCTGGCTCTGGTCCGGCACCGCGTGCTGTAAATGTCCTGCAGGTCAGGGAGTTCGGTTCGGATGGTACGTTTAGCTGACCGCACCACCCTTTGTAGGGCTCGTCTGTCCTGCATAGTGCTGTTACTGAACCAGGAAGTGATGCTCCCCGTCAGGACGCTCTCATTGGTGCAGGTGTAGAAAATCCTTATCACTTGAGAGGGTAGTTTGAAGTCCCTTAAGCGTCTCAGATGGTACAGACGCTGCCGGGCTTCTTCACCAAGGTGTTGATGTGACAGGACCAAGACAGGTCCTGTGTGATGTGAACACCTAGGTACTGGAAACTGTCCACTTTCCACTGGGGTCCCATTGATGTTTAGCGTTTGGTATGGCTGCTCCTGCTTCCTGCTGAAGTTCAGTATCAACTCCTTAATTTTGCTGACGCTCAGGAGAAGATTGTTTTCTTGGTACCATCTCTCCAGATTTTTCATCTCTTGCAGGTAGGCCGTCTCGTCGTTGTTGGAGATCGGGTCCACAACAACATTGTTGTCAGCAAACTTGCTGGTGGAGGAATGGAAGTGGCCACACAGTCATGTGTGTACAGCAGGGGGCTCAGAACACAACCCTGAGGAGCTTCAGTGCTGAGGGTGTGGGTGGATGAGGTGTGTTTGCCCACCTGTACGGCTTGTAGTCTGTCTGTCTGTCAGGATGTTGGGGATCCATTGACACAGGTGTGGTCTGAGTCCCAGGTCCTCCTTAGAAGTGAGCGTGGAGGGATCATGGTGTTGAACGCAGAACTGTAGTCCACAAACAGCATTTCTGCATAATTATTGCTTTATAGATAAAGACTAAAGAAACTTTTCACAGAATCTCACTCTCTCTCTATATGAGATATCATATATTTTGTTATCAAATTATAGAGAAAATACTCCAATGAGGTTCTCTGGGGTCATGTGATCCCAGAACCATGTGACAGATTACATCAACGTGTTGCACCAACCACTCCAGAAAGCACTGACTTTTACACTTAGGTCACTTTCAGGACTTATGTTTTCGATAGAAATATTCCAAACAAAAGTATGTGCACCTCTGACCTTTCACGAGGTTTCTACCCAATCTGTTGGCGAAAAATTCTGAAGCACAATTTGTGAAGTTCCTTGGAACTTAGAGGCCCAAATCCTGTTCCAGCTCTTGTGCACAAAGCTTGTTTCATAAAGACATTGAGAATCTGAATGTTCGGCACGAAACCCTGATTTCCTCAACCCCATTGAACACCTTTGGGGTTGAACTGGACCTGAGGCCTTCTGGACATCAGGACATCAGTCCCTGACCCAGTCATGTTCTTGTAGAATGACCACAAATCCTGTGTGAGTGTAAATGATGGTTGATTAAAGGTTCCTCCATGTTTATGAAATATTTATGATGTTCATGATTATCCAAACCGGTTTATTACATTTTCAAGAAATGGACAAAACATAGTGAAATTTCTGTATTCATGCTGGCTTCAGCTGAACTCTGAGACCCAAAACCTGTTCTAGCATGACAGAAATGTGAGATGAGATGTTCAAAAAGTGGCTTCATCCATGCTAAGATAAATTCCTCCATGAGAATGTTTAACCAGACATTTAACATTTTAATTACGTACCCGACTGAACTCGTGTTCTCCCATTAGAACGTGGAGCTCGGCTCGCTGTGGAAAGATCAGACAGCGGTGATATTTTTCCTGCGACGCTTCGGCTGTCAGATCTGCCGCTGGGCCGCGGTGGAGGTCAGCAAGCTGGAGGGATCTCTGAGAGCGAACGACGTGGCCCTCGTCGGAATCGGACCCGAAGAGACGGGACTCAAAGAGTTTATGGATGGCGGATTTTTTAAAGGAGGCGAGTTTAAGGAACGCAGGAATGAATTCCAGGAGTCGTTTTTCTAACCTCGGGTTTGATTGAATGTTTGTCCCGGATGTTTTATTGCCTTCTTGTGATTACACAAGCCGATTTCAGCTTTATCACATGATTAATAACGTCACGACGTCCCTGCGTTATGGAACTGTCTTACTGTGTTTTTTTTCCTTTTCAGATATTTACATTGACGAAACAAAGCAGTGCTACAAGGAGCTTGGATTTAAAAGGTATGGAAACAAATGCATTTCTTCAAATGTCCTTAATCTGTAGAGCTGCAAACACAAAAGTGTATATATAACGTCGATCTTTTTATAACTCATTATAACTCGTACATGCCGTAGAGCCGTTATAACTGTACCATGCACTAGGACATTAACGTAACGTAGTGGGAAGATTTACAAACAAATCTATATCAATGATCATATAATCTATACTGTGTACATGTTCTAGAGCCTTTATAATACTCCTGAATCAGTATGTTCACGTCATAGAACCTTTTTAACCCTTTCACAGATATAACGCGTTTAACCTGCTACCTGCTGCTTTGGGAAAGCAAGTAAGAGAAATCGCATCGAAGGTAATAACAATGTTTTTGCAGTTATGACAAAATTATTGTAAATAATTCAGCCATGAATTACAAAAATACTGTAAATGTGTTGGAAAAAGGTCTCGATTTTGATCTCATTCAGGCAAGTAATGAAGGAATTCAGGGCAACTTCAGTGGAGATCTTCTGCAGAGCGGCGGCATGCTGATTGTAGCCAAAGGTATTTCATAATTCATCTTCTTTACTTAAATACTTCCTGAACAAAACACATAAAAATAGACTTTATAGTGTAGTGTACTATAAAGACTGAACACCGGTAGGGTTCTTTGGATAATTAAGGGGTCTTAGCTTCCTTTAATTGAAAAATCTCTCGTAAAACCTGCCCTTGAATTGTTTTTTCTTTGAAGAAAGGATCCAAGGAAAAGTTTTTCGTTAAAAAAAAAAAAAAAGTAAAAATGTTCAGGATTTGCGTTTACTCAGGCTGCCACTAGTGGGCAGTGCAGCTTTATTTATATTTGCTCTGTTCCATTAGAAGACTTTCATACTGGATATTTATATTAAAGGATATTGATAACTGAAATTTAGGCATTAATATCAAACACTGATATTAGACTTCGATATTAGACAATAACATTTGGCATTAATATTAGACCCTAATATTGGACATTGATATTAGACTTTGATATTAGATGCTAACATTGGACATTAAGGTTGGAAACACTCATATTGGACATTTATACTGATAATGATAGTGAACATTGATATTGGACATTCACATTAGACATTAATATTGGACATTTGTATTAGACATTCATACCAGTAATTAAAATTTAGACTTTGGACATTCATACTGGACATTTATATTGAATACTGATACGGGACACTGATACTGTTTTCATCGTGTGAAGGTGGTGAGAAGGTCCTGCTGCACTTTATTCAAGAAACACCAGGAGATCTGGTGCCTCTAATAGACATCACCAAAGCCCTGGGCATCAGTGCCAGTGTGCAGGCCGGAGAGAAACCTCAGGTGAGACATACAGGATTATACCAAGTTTATACAAATCATCATTTACTTTTTTAATTTAACCAAACTTACTGTGTAGAAAGAAATGAGAAGTGTTTTCTAAAATAAAAACAAAGCAAAGCGAGGAAACGATAGATTAATTAAAAACTTCAAAATAATTAGTAAAGCTGTCTAGCTGTGTAATAATGTTTTGATCGAAAGCAGTCACATGATTCCTGAATTGATTTAAGTTGTACATTGAGAAAGTGAACTGATCTCAGAACAGTTTGTGATCTTTCCATGGAGACATTTGAGAAATGAGTTGTGCCGTCTGTTACTACGAAGAAAAAAAAAAGCCATGAGAAATTTCATGATGTTAAATATTTCAATAGTTTTTTGTTACATGTCAGACATGATTTTGGTCATTAGTTAGTAAAGTTCTTAAAAATTAAAAAAAAAAAAAAATTTAGAAAATTAGAAAATTATACAGATACAGATATAACAAGAAGAAAATAAAATGTGTCTCTTCCTTATCTCCTAATGGCAGATGAAAATAGAATTATGATATGTGAGGGAACATATATTATAATATATATTTATGACAAATAGTGACAAATAACCAGTCTAAAAGATAAGTGAATTGAAAACAATTTTATTAAAAAATAAATTATTAAAAATAAATTCCTATCTTAATATCTTTGTATTAAAATGTAACTAAAAACCTACCAGGAACACAGGATGCATTTTGACTTAAAAGGTAAAAAAATGCAACTTTATGCAACACAATGCATGTGAACGTCTTTTCAGTATTTTAACGGTTTCGCAGCAATTTGGGAAACAGTGCCACCTATAGGTGTATTTTAGAACAGCAGCGTATGAAATTTTGACGTACCGTCTGAAATATAAAATATATATAATAATATAATATATACCGGTACCGTGCATCCATAATATATATCATTTTTATTTTTTGAGCATCCCATTCCATATTTAGTCCCCATTTTCTGTAATAATAATAATCTCCGCTCTTCTGGAAAGATGTTCTACTAGATTTTGTAAGGTTTTCTGGAGATTTATTTAGCCAAATAAGGTACCGATGGGGTGCAGTCAGCGTTCACATTCATCCCAGAGGTGCTCAATAGGGTTTTATAGCAGGAGATCTTCCACCAAATCCAGCCCATGTGAAGCAGATCTTCATGGAGATGGCTTCATGCACAGGGGCGTTGTCATGCAGGAACGGGTTCAGGTCTCCTAGTTGAAGTAAAGGGAAAACTTCATGGTACAGAATATTACAGAATTGTGTGCCTACAGTTTGGGGAAGAACTATATCTAAATTTTGTTTCTGGGGACATGCGGTAATGGGAAAATCCTCAGCTTCGGGTCATTTCACCATGTTTACTCTGTTTGGTGTTCTTAAAACCCCACCTTCAGTTCCTGCACAGATATTTCTGTCTCTGTGCGTCAGTCACCGGCCGGGCTTTTGTCATGTCAGTGCTTTTAATCATTTAATGCCACCTTTGATATGAGCAGTTTCCTGTCGTCCAGACGTTTGTCTAAAATGTATTTATTTCTCCTTTTTCCTCAAACGCTTTTAGTAGAATGTGTGTGTGTGTGTGTGTGTGTGTGTGTGTGTGTGTGGGATAGACCTAGAGCTGTGTGGTGTTTCTGAGAATAGAGTTTCTGAGTAAATAAGTCTTCTCTGAATGCAGATTCAGTCTTTACCCAGACTTCTAACAATCAGAGGAAAGATCTGGTTTATTTTAGTGCTGGTTCAGGCTCACGGGTCACTATAACAACATGCTCAGATGAAATTTAGACGCGCAACAGCTGAAAGTCTCAACGTATTATTTACAAATGATAGTTAACTTAAAGTTTTTAAACTGCGTGTGAATTTATTCAGATCTTCTTCCGATACCTGAAACTGAAATGAGGGGAAAAGGTTTAAAAATCAAACATGACATCTATATAATGATATATACTTTTACTACTACTAGTTATAATAATAATAATAATAATAATAATAATAATTATTATTATTATTATTATTATGTGAGATAACACAGGACCCCCCCCCCGATATTATTATTATTATTATTATTATTATTATTATTATTATTATTATTAATTAATTAATTTATTTATTTATTTTTCCACTTAACTTTTTAAGAAATCGCAGGGAAATAAAACACCCCTTTTTTTTTTTTTTTTTTTTTTAACAAAGAATTGTCTATTTTATTTTAAATAATTGCTGAAATCTAATATAGTTATGAACAAATACATAATTAAATGAATACAAATAAAAAGATAGTTATAATTAAGTCAAAAATACAATCTATTTATACGTTCTGCTTAAAAGAATTTTAAAAATCCCTAAACTTTTTTTTTTTTCAATCATCAGCTCAATTAGATTCATGCAATCAATAAGTAAACAAGCAAACAAATAAATAAGTAAATAGGAAAAAAATGCATGTAGATAAATACATAAATACATAAAAAAAACCATAAAAAAACCTGCTTACTTATTCATTTAAGTTTAAATTAGGTCATTTAGCTCAAGGTGACTTTACAACAGGCTGAAAAGGGTTGCAGTATTTTTCATCATCAAAGGTGCATTTTATTTATTTACTTGTTTGTTTGCCTGAAATGTCTTTAACCTTTAACCTACATGTAAATCTTTTTAAAGGAAAATCAATGACTGCATAAAACACAGACAGCATCTCAATCCATACAGCGTACAGCTCTCTGTGTATGTGTGTGTGTGTGTGTGTGTGTGTGTGTGTGTGTGTGTGTGTGTGTGTGAGAACCGTTTGCCTCTCGACCCAAATGCAGCACTGTATCCTGCATGTAAACACGCCGTCACTCAGAACTCTTTATCACGAACCCGATCATCGTCGTGTCTCTGAAGTCCGAATGAGTTTCCACTCCGTCCTGAAGGAAGGAAACATCTCAGCAGATGCAGACACAGACGCAGTCTAGACGGGCAGGAAGTGTCACACCACGCATGCATCACTTATCAGCTCTGTTACTATCAGCATGGCCATCGGGGGGTCACGTGTGTGAATACGTATGGAGGGGAACGTTTCTATTTTGGCCGTTTTATTCACAATGTGTTTAAATAAACATTGTTCGCGTTCGAGCGCTCGTTCTTTACGCAGACGGGAATAACAGGACGTGGTCTTATTTACTCGTATAAAAGAACAGCGCGAGAACTTCTGAGAAACGTCTCCTCTGCTAGCTGATGAATAGACGTGATGAAGCCGCAGACTCGACGTGATCTCACCAGGTTGTTCTCAATTCATGTTCTGTGTTTTTCTTCTTTTAGTGCAATGAAGACGTCTGTACAAAATGAAGAGCCGCTCTTCTCCGACAGCTCAGCGCCATGATGTTCTTCTACACAAAGCTCTAACAGACTTGTGATTTACATAATTACATCATGTGAAGGATCTCAAACTCCCAACCTGCTAAACAAATAAAAGAAATGAAGTCGCACGTGTTTCTTTTGTTTTTATGCAACGAACATGTTAAAAAAAAAAAAACACTCAAGAATGTGAAGGTGAATAAGTGGATGAAAGTTCTGTGGAGTCCAAATAGAACATCTGAAGAACTTGTGTAAGCTCAAAAACAGGAGAGAAGATGTGATCAGACTCCCTCACCCCCCCACACTCACACATGGAGGTGGAAGATTAATGGTTTGAGGTTGTTTTGGAGCAGAGAAGGTTGGAGATTTATTCCAACACACATTCAGTAAACAATTATGGCTCCCATTCCAAACTTCAACACCATGCAGCTCCATCTGGAAGTTCTGTCAGTGTTATTTAGAGAGAAAACAGTGGTCTGGAGTGATATCACTTAACAAGTCACCGCACCTAAATCCTATCTAACTGCTCTGGGATGAAAACTGGATCACAAAGAAATCTTCAGATACTGAAGAACATCTGTGACGAGTTTTAGAAAAAGTATTTCAGCTTAATGTTTGGAGGAAAGAAGTTTCTGGATTCTGAGGGCGTGTAAAGCTGTTCTTCATGCTAAGAGAGGATTTTTATTTTCTATTTTACTGCATGAAAATAGAAGAAATGTCTAAAAAAACAAATCACACACACACACACACACTACTGAAAAGTATGAACATGTGCAGAACTCAATACTCAGGTCGGGGTTCAGTCTGCATGAGTTACTGCAGCAATGCGGCGTGGCATGGAGGCGATCCGTCTGTGATGCTGCTGACGTGTTCTGGAAGCCCAGGTTGCTCTGATGTGGCCTTCAGCTCTTCTACATTGTCGAGTCTGGTGTCTCAAATCTTCCTCTTTACAATAACTATAGATTCTCCATGGGGTTTAGGGCCGGAGAGTCTGCTGGCCAGTCAAGCACAAGCACAGGCAGTGTGGGCAGGTGACGAGTCCTGCTGGAAAACTAAATCAGCATCTCCATAAAGCTGGTCAGCAGAGGAAAGCATGAAGTGCTCTAGAACTTCCTGGTAGACGCCTGTCCTGAACGTGGACCTGATAAAACACAGTGGACCAACACCAGCAGATCACATGACCCCAAACCACCACTGACTGTGAACACTTTACACTGGACCTCAAGCAACTTGGATTCTGTGCTTCTCTTCTCTTGTTCCTCCTCCAGACTTTGGGGCCTTGATTTCCACATGAAATGCTGAATTTTCTTTTATCTGAAAAGACGATTTTGTCCCACTGAGCAACAGTTCAGTCCTTTTTTGTCCTTTGTCTACGTGAGACACCTCTGAAGTTGTGTCTTGTTCAGGAGCTGCTCGACACGAGGAACACGTCAGCTGTAGCCCATGGAGAAGTCTGTGTGTGGAGGCTCTTGAAGCACTGACTCCAGCTGCAGTCCACTGTTTGTGAATCTCCACAAATTTTTGAATGAGCTTCGTTTCTCATTTTTCTACCACATGTTTTCCTTCAATTCAACTTTACATTATTGTGCTTGGATCCAGCAGTCTGTGAACAGCAGCTTCTTCAGTGATGACGTTTTGGGTCTCACCCTCCATGTGCAGGGGGTCAATGATCATCTTCTGCACAACTGTCGAGTCAGCAGTTTCCCCCCATGATTGTGGCGCCTGAACCAGACTGAGACACCTTTTAAGGGTATAGGAAACCTGAGCAGGTGTTTGGATTTAACGAGCTGATTGGAGTGAGACATCACGAGTCTCCAACTTTCTCAAAATATTCTCATTTTCTCAGATACTGAATTTTGGGTTTTTAACAGCTGTAAGTCAAAAATCATCCAAATTAAACACTTAAAATACATCAGTGTGTTTGTGTGTGTGTGTGTGTGTGTGTGTGTGTGTGTGTGTGTGTGTGTGTGTGTGTGTGTGATAAATCTATATAATATACCAGTTTGTTGGCTTCACAAAATCAGTAGATATAGGTAATAATAATAATAATAAGGAGATTTGCATCAACACACTGCATTTAATTGCATTCACTTTGAAACCTACTAATAATATTACTATGTTAATTAATTATTTATCTTACAATAAAATGTTCTCAGTTTAAACAAAAGAGCGACAAAGTAATATATGAATATAACATATGGAAGTTTATTTCCCCGTGTTTTTTTACGTTTTCTGTTTTCCAGCCACCAGTAAATAATTTTCAGATAAAACACACGAAGCAGCTGATGATTTGCAAATTGAAATGTTTATTCATATACATGTTTTTTTATCCTAAAATATCAAGAACATGTTTAAAATGACACACATTCAGGATTAACTTCATAAATACACATACTGTAAGTGGCCTTTTGGAACAACTTCAGCGATTACATCTTTTTTTCTCCCACAGCAGACGGAAAATGTACAAAAGTATTCACATAGCAGCATCTGAAATTACTGAGCGTCACACCCGAGCGCGTGACGTTAAAACCAAACCGGATCTTCTGGATTCATTCTGGGTTTTTAAAATGCTTTTAAAATGCACTTTCGGATTGTGCGCATGGTTCGACATGCGACCCGGTTCCACGTGCACGTGTTACTTTACTGTTGTACAAGACGCCGTAAAACGATGCGTAAAATATCCATAATACACAAAAAGGCAGTTTATCAGCACACACGTGGCAAAAGCATTCAAGAAGTCTTTCATTTTAAGTTTAGAAGTAGCATCTATCATCATCTATCATCATCTATCATCCATACACGATATGCCCAAAAGTATTGGAACACTGACTTTTCCAGCCATGTGCTTTTTTTTTCAAATTATTTGCACAAAGTTGGAGGCACGCAATTGTTCAGGACGTTTTTGGATGCAGGAGGAAGGGAATGATCTCTTTACTTTACCTAGAAGATCCCAAGCCATGAAGATTTACTTTCACATGTACATTGAAGTGGAAGATCTCCTGCTATAGAGCTCTGACCTCAACCCTATTGGGATTATTGTGAACGCTGACTGCACCCCAGACCTCCTCACCTTCTCACCTACATCACTACCTGACTTTACTGACACCCTTGTGGCTGAATGAATCTCCACAAAATTTGGTGGAACATCTTCCCAGAAGAGTGGAGCTCATTATACGAGGAAATTAGGAAAACATTTGGAATTGGATGTTCACAAAGAAGCACAAAGCGATCTTCTAGTCAGGTGTCCACAAACTTTTGTTCATACTCTGTGTATTATATAAATAAACTTGGCATTGAAAGTTTCTGTTACATGATTCACTCACAAACAAAAAAAGTACACACTTGACATTTTGTGTGTGTGTGAAGTGTTTACATTAACTTTTTTGCTTTACATAGTTGTGAGAATCGGCTAAATTATACTAAACATGAAAAACACTTAAGGCTGTAACATATACACTGTATAAAACACCAACCGTTTCCCTGAACAACTGTGTAAATACAGACGAGTAACGAATTACACGAAAAAACAGATAATTATATTTATTTTCTGTTATTGATTGGTTTTCGCTTGTTCTCTTACACAGAAGCATTGTTGTTAATCAATACTAAAGAAACCCTACTCATCATCATTATCTTTGATTAATCTCATAACGAGTCCTCTCTGTTTTAGTGGGCGTGGCCTCTTCCAGGATAACCCCGCCCACCATCAACAGGGTTTTGACAGAAACGAGAACGATGGAAATGTTTACGTTACATGTAATACTGAATTGTAATACACTTGAACTGAGCATCTGAAGGAGAGCTACACTCTAAAGCGAGAAATACTTAATGACACTCTCCACTTCTACATCGAAATTATTTCCAATTAACAAAAAACTTCTCTGTTCATCTACAAGCTGAAATCAGAAAGTTTGGAGACTCGCTCTGTTTACAGGAAAGTACTTTATTAATCTACGTTTGCACACGATCACCTTTAAAATAATCACCTTCACAGCAATACAGCGCCTCCTAGCATTCCTCTGGAACGTGTCCTGGAAGTCTTCTTTTCGAAGCGTGTCAAGAACCCAAAGTGATTCGCGCCGGATCTCCGCAACGGTGTCAAAACTGTGATGTGGGTGTGGAAGTGAGATCATATTGTTCTCACAAGTGAGAAGAGAGACATCGTCTCTGTGGCAGATTTGCCCAGTTTAAAACAAATTTCACGTTTGCTCTTTGTTCTAATTTTGCTTGACGTATGAAGGTCGGTGCTCCCTGTGACTGTGCATGCAGCCTTGTGCTGCCATCTGCTGGAATGTTACAAAACTAACTCTAAACATTTTGATACCATGTTGTACAGTCTCTTATTGAATCTGTAAGGAGGCATGACAAATAAATAAAGAACTCGAGAAGAAGTAGAAAAGTGGTTGATTTTATGTTGTTTTTTCTTTTTATGCGTCACTCGTCTGTAAGTTCTCCTAAAACCAGCCTAATAATGTGTCTTAAAAGTGTAAATATCTTTAGGACATTTCTCTAATCACACCAGGAGGATTATGATTTTATGAAATTAAAATGTATTTCTGGACATTTTTCGAATTGATTCGCTCTCCTGACAGACGACCTCAAGAAGTAAAACACTGCAACAAATGAGACGCAAAAATATATAGAAATTAGGTTTTGTAATCATTATATTTACTAATTAGATAATAGATTAAATTAGTATTGTTAAAGTAATTTAAGGCCATAATTATATCGAATAATATGATTACTTAATATAGGAGTAAATATACTAACAACCGAAATGATTCTTAAACCTGGTTTTTTTTTTTTTCTTTAGGCTTTTTTAGTTTCTTGATTTTTTTTTTTTAAACTTCATGATCTCAAAACATTTTTAAAATTGAAATAGTCGGAAATGTTCAAAAATAGGTTTTTACACTCGGTACATTATGATTAATAAGCCTATGATTATTGTGTTATAATATTTATAATAGTGAATATTAGAGAAATTTATCAATATCAAAATAGGAGATTTTTTTTGCTAAGTGTGTTTTTTGCTTTCCTGTATATTTCTTCCGAACCCTCATAACCCAGCCGTGTTTTCCAAACAGTACAAGCCTTTATGGTACTATAGAACGTGGCTAGCGATAAAGCTACAAAGGCAGATGTAAATATTCCGTTAATCAGAGTCTCTGTGATGAGAGATAACAGTCATAAATTAATGGTCCATGGCAACCAGAATGGTTTTATCCCCCTCTATGCTTATTGACTGGACTAAGCCTTTTCAAAGTTTTGTGTGTGTGTGTGTGTGTGTGTGTGTGTGTGTGTGTGTGTGTGTGTGTGTGTGTGTGTTCTCGAGAAGCCATCTATGTTCCTGCAGCGTTTGATAATTTTGCTTATGCTGGCCTGGTTATTTTTTCCTTTCCGTACATCTTGTTTTGTCCTGCTGTCATTACCGCTTAATCAAGGTGAAAGAGAACAGTCCCTGGCCCTGACCACTTCTCTAATGAGGACCCCACTCCTGCGGAGCGACCTCCGTCTGCTACACCTCCACCTCGCAACCGATCAATTAAGAAGATTGAGAGGCTTCACTTCACCTGCCTTCCTCCACAGAGTCCTTGAATATTATTCCCCGTTCTGATATACCCCTAATGCTGAGATCAAGAAACTAAAGGTGTAGCAATGCCAAAAGCACTCAGCTGTGGTTTGTGTGAAAGATTACACCACCTGAATGCCTGATAAACAGCTGGTCCACTTTGTATGCAGGGAAATAAATCACAACCTCGTAAGATCAAAATATGCGTCTAGAAATATTATCATGTGGGTCACGAATGAGAATCTCCCAATATCTATCATTTCTCCCATTGAAACACAACAAAACAAATTTAGCAGGATTAAGCCGATATAAAACCCAATCGAAAGCTTCTCTATCCATTTTTTCCTTGGCTTATTAGAAAAACATAAAATTGATTTTTTTAATACTTAAACGATGTATATATATAGACATAAATATCTCTTTATAGCAAGATTCACAAAAGCAGATTTAAGCATGCATATTGATTTTTTTTTATATTTTAAATAATCTGTATAGGATATTACATTTATTTTATATGTATTTAATGTTCAAATACTAATAAAAACTGCCAGGGTTTAGAAATATCTGTCAATCCGAAGGTATTATGGTGACTAGCTTTCCTTTCTGAACAAACAGCCAGTTGACTTGTTACTGCTAGAAACCACAAAAAATTATATCTTAGACCTGATTTTCATTTTTAGATCCTCATTTATCTGTTTAGCATCAGCCAAAAGAAAAACATGCCATAATAACTATGATTTGATCACATTTAATTTCACTATTCCATAGTTAGTGATTGAGCTAGTCGATTTATGCTAGCAAACTAGCAGCATTTGTCAAAAGTAAATACAGGCTGAATGTAATTTTAATAGATACTGAATTCTTTTTTTTTTTCATCAGTATATATATATATATATATATATATATATATATATATATATATATATATATATATATATATATATATATATATATATGAGTTAGCATAGATATAGCAGGATATGTAGCTAGCATGTCAATCCTGTTAATATCAGGTTTGTTTGAGGTTTTTTAAAAATTAATTTTAGTTATTTAATGCTAAATCATTATAAATCAAATAAAAACATATAATGATATTAAATCTTTTATGTTTATTTTTACCCTTTTGTGATTTAGATTGACCTGTTTGGTATCTAAATTCAGCACAATAATGCTGTTTAATAATAATGCAAAAATGTATTTCCCACAGATATATAAAATATATGATCATTAAAGCATCATGAATTTAACAGTCTTAAAGTCTTCAGGTAATTGTTTGACCTGATGGAGGCGCTATAGATTACATTTACAGCTCATTAACGCAGAGAAACCTCGATCTGCAAGTCATATATTCCTGTCCTACGATAAATATACCTCTTTGTTTTCTTTTCTATTTTTTTTTTATTGTTTTGGCTCCAATGTAAATTTTTTAAGGATGCGTTTAAATTTAAAAATAGACAAGCGATTCGCTGGGTTATTAATACTAACCGTAAGAAACACGTGGGCTTTGAAGCCTTTTTTTCGCTGGTTTGGCTGGTTGTTGGATCTTGTGGAAAGGGTTGATACATTCTCTCTAAAGCGTTCACCACAATTAAAGCCAGCAATCAGCAATGCACATTAAAAAATAGATCGATCTGTGAGAATATCAGGAAACGTGTCCACTGTCGAATGCGGCAGTGTCATATATAATAACTGATTCTAATCTTAAATCAATACAGAGTGATAACACATGACAAATATACATATATCTAAACAAGCGAGGGTGCTCGAAGCGGTTCTTTTTCGCTCTGCCTTTAAAATTCTGCTTACTCATAATGATTCAGGGTTTTTTCTAGTGTTCATATAACCTCTTATCTCTTTTCAACAGACCCACCTCAAGGCAGCTCATACTATACATATATATATATATATATATATATATATGCTCCTTTGGTGGACTGTAGTGAAGCTCTTGAAATCCACTACCAGACTCTGCATTTCTCCTCTGGGTTCATAGAAGAACCTCTCTGGCACTGGAATGCCTCGGAAAAAGCATCAAAATTCTGCAGGGAGCCCAAAACCCTGACGAGATAAGAAAGGAATTAAGATGCACCCTCATTCACATTTCATAACATGCATACATTGAAATATCACGGTTTATGAGTCATAAAACACAACTTTTATCAAGAAAGAGTAAGTTCTCGGTCCTGAAGATGTCTCATTTCAGAAAACGTGAAGCATCTACTGTATGGGATATGATTTCGTTGTGGTTTATCACCTTAGACCATCATCACTTCCCAGCATTGATGAGTTAAAGCTGCCACTGATGTCAAAAATGTCCGAATGGATCAGAATAACGCTTCATTTTCCCTGGTGTTATGATTATGTAAAGCACAGACTATGTTCTGTATATCATGCATTAATGGATGTGAGCTTTATATAGAGAAATCTACCTGTACTCCAGAGGACTGTGGGGGTCGGTCTTGATGGACTGGATGGCATATTCCGGGCGACAGGCTCCGCACCAGACCTGAGAAAGGCATTACATTATCACTAAAAATAACCTTCTTCACATTATCGGCTTGTCTTCATGATGGCTATGATATTTTAGTCACTTAGAATTGTCTCCTCTCAGACACTACAGGGTGTCTAATGAAATGTTCATGAAGATTTACTCCTGAAACCTCAATCTCTTCAGTCATGTCATGTGAAAGTCAAAAGCTTTATCTTGCTTTACTACCCGTCACTCACCTGGGCAAAGTTGAGGAAGAAGAGCTGCTTCGGATCCAGAAGCAAACCAGGAAGACGAGACTCCTCACCTTCTCTCTCCACCCACTTCATGTACGCCTTGTACGCTTGCCGAACTCCTCCGTTATCCGCAATGTTCTCTCCCAAAGTGGTGATGCCACTCACCTGGACCAAAGAGGAACAGAAAATCTGAAAGGGTTGTATCTCACTGGTGCTCCACTGATCTAATCTTCGATGTTTTTGCCTGTGCTGAAGAGCGTTATGAATTCAAAAGGAATTAGGCTTTAATATTAAACCATGGTGTTAAACAGAATTACATGGCAACCTCTGTTTTAACGCTTACATTTTGACCTCCTGCGAGCTTCCAGCTGTATTTCCCATACTGCTGTATCATGCATTTGGACTGTTCCTCAAACTGCTCCGTGGAGAAGTTGCTCCACCAGTTGAACATATTCCCGTCTTTGTCGAAGTTCCGACCTAAAGAGCGTGTGTGTGTGTGTGTGTGTGTGTGTGTGTGTGTGTGTGTGTGTGTGTGTGTGTGTGTGTGTGTGTGTGTGTGAAAGCGTTAGTAATTTGTACATCATTTGCTCAGCATGTGCTGTAGAATACACAATATCATTCGGTATATATACACATATACAGCTGACTCCAAAGTTATTGGTATAAAAATATTTTACAGTTAGTCCCCGAGTTATGATGGAGATGCTTTGCGTTACCCCGTCGTAAGTCGAGACATGGCCTAACCTACTCAGGCTATTTTGCAATGATTATTAAATTTGTTTAACCTTTTTTATGGAAGGTTGCGAATAATTTGTATGGTGTGGAGATGGAACATTGTGGTGGGAGGGCAGAGCCATTGGGGGTGACAATAGGAATATTGCCTATGGTGCCAAAAATGCTAGAGACGGCCCTGCATCATTGTAAGATCGTAAGTCGAACCATCATAAATAGGGGACTACCTGTATAGACAATTTTAAAGATTGAAACAAAGTTTGATGGTTCAATACCAAATGTTTACCCTATAAATTTAAATGTTTAAAACACTGCAAACATATAAACATGAGAGTTTCAAGTGAAGCCCAAGATCTTCTTAAAAAAAATATATATATAATAATTGACACAAATTGTTCACAAATGAAAGTATTAATTATGACCAGCAATTGGTAGGAAGTGGGCCAGATTCATAGTCATTCAGCTTTGTGTCTAAAAGCACAATATTTCCTCAGGGAAAGTTCCTGGTATTCAGAGTCAGGTCACGCACACAGACTAAATTGGTGCGACATTTCGATTAAGCAAATAACCTTGTTTGTCTGAACTCTGACGCGCGTTTGCACTTTCTGTATTAAAATCCTCACCAAGCATGAGGAACCCAGCTCTGAAAGAATCCTGATATAAAAGTGATGCTTAAGGAATAGCTGTTAATAACTGAAAGAAGAATTGACTGGGTGAGTAATGACTCGCCGTGGTCGTCGAAGCCGTGAGTGATTTCATGTCCTATAACCATTCCGATTCCTCCAAAGTTCAAAGCCTGAAGCTGCTTCTCACTGAAGAATGGAGGCTGCAAAATTCCAGCAGGAAACACTAAAAAAGAGAGAGAGATGATAAAATCAGCTGAAAAACAAAAATCTGTATTTGTGAAGCATTACTGTTCTTGCTGAATGCAGGAAAGATGCAGTAAAGATTGAATATTTTCTTCATTTCTCCACAAGCCTTCTGCCTCCAGCTGCCTCTCCATCTCCAGAATAGCAATTTAGCCTGAAGTGTTTCCCAGAATGTCCAGGAACATTAAAATGTGCAATCTAAGAGTAATTATGTGGAAATTACTCCAGCTGAAAATCTGCATAATCACCCAGCTCTCACGGTCTATGTATTAACCCAGCTTGAATAGCAGGCTTTCTGGGCTCTGAGTGCATCTCTTTTCCAGACAGGCTTTGTGTGCACTGGAGCCTGAAACGAGCTTTATATTATCTACGAGTGAGAGGAAAAAAAGCCTTATGTGCATTACGGACATTATTTGCAAAGAGCTAAAGAGGCATTCAGACCGAGGACAGGAGCAGAGAGCAGTGCGACCAGGAACAAGTTCGGCGTTTAGCGCTTCGGATCTCAGTTCACAATTAAAAAGTTGACAATTCAAAGAGTTCTGCAGGATTTTGCAGGTTCAGGTTGAAATTGGGTGTCCCACAAGGTTCAATTTTGAGTCCTTTTAGATTGTCCAGTAGAGTATATTCTTCCTCATGGTCAGATTTAAAGATATCTTGGCCTAAAAAATGACCACTTTTATGCAGATGATACTTGCTTTTTTTGGACATTGTATCTCAGAAAAACATGCATGTCTCAAAATTTCCTCTGTCTAAATGGTGAGAAGATTGAGGTAATGTTTATTGGCGCCTACTATCAAATATAAAATGTTTATTGGCTCTCCAACCTTAAGGGTGGCTCTGTTTTTAAGTTTTAATCAAAATGTAAAAACAAATAAAAGGTTCGATGCGAATTAAGCATTCGATTCTCACATTACGAATGCAATTAAACATTCCAATTTTGATTTTTTTTTTTATCTCTTTTTATCTTCTATCCTTTTCTGTTACAGAAATATTAATTAACATTTTAGTTTTTTCATGGCTTGATGATTGTAATATGTTCTTGGCAGGGGTTTCTAAATCCACTTTAAATAAACTGCAGGTAGTTTAAAATGATGTTGCTGAAATTCTGGCAGCTGAACACATTTCTCCAGTCTTGGAGTCATTGCAATTGCTTCCTGGCTCTTCATAAAGCATTACATGGTATGGCTCTGCATTATCCATCACAACTTTTAAACACTCCTAGATGTAATCTTCCTTTCAACAATTCTGGTCTATTGGTTGTTCCTTCCACTGGTCTACGCTCTATGGGCTTTTATTTCTTTGGGATAGCGTTCATGTGCTGTATGTATGATGATCTTGTTTTCATTTATTTGTTTTTTTATGTTGGAAAGCACTTTGAGATGTACTTTTAAAGGCGATATATAAGTATAGTATACTTCAAGACTCTTCTCTGTTCTGGCACCGAGGTGGTGGAATGAACTTCCCCTAGATGTCCAAACAGCAGAGTCACATGCTATCCTCAAGCGGCCTAGACCCTCCTCTTCTTGAAACATTTAAACTAACACTTTTCCTGGTTTGTTTTGTCTTTGTTTATATACATATAAAAAAAACTCTCAACAGAGTTGTAGGCTGATGGTATCTTAAGTTTGTGATCTAAAACCAGTGTTGATTTATTCATTGATAGATAATCAAAGCACTTTTGTACGTCGCCCCTGGATACGGGCGCCTGCTAAATGCTCTAAATGTAAATTATTATGAATATATATATATATATTTTTTCTTTTTTTGCAATTATTATTATTATTATAATGAACACGTATTTTCTAAAAATTGTGAACTTACCGATCTGATTTCTGTTGTGAGAGTAAAAAGCATTGACCACCGCCGCACCAATGATCCACCTAACAAAATATTCATATAATGAGGGAACAGATAGACGGAGAAACAGCACCATGTTCCTGCACTTTATCAATCTAAAACTGCATCAAGGTGCTTTCACATAAGGTCCACTCACTGTAGCAGTGGTAGGAAATATTTGCAATCTTGCAGAACATGAGGTAGATCTTCCTGTACCTTTGGGACATGGTAGCTCTTTGGATAAAACTTTTGATCAGAAGGTTTCTAACCCCATTAGAAATGAGTTTATTAGAGGGACATGTAGGACGTTTTGGAGAAAAGGTGAGGGAGGTGTGATTGAGATGGTTTGGACATGTGCAGAGGTGGGACATGGGGTATATCAGTAGAAGAATGCTGAGGATGGAGCCACCAGGAAGGAGGAAAAGAGGAAGGCCAAGGAGAAGGTTTATGGATGTGGTGAGGAAAGACATGCAGGTAGTTGGTGTGAAAGAGGCATATGTAGAAGACAGGGGGGTATGGGGACGTATGATCTGCTGTGGCGCCCCCTAATGGGAGAAGCCGAAAGAAGAAGAGGTTGAGTTATAATCCCAACACTAACAAATCACTTACACAAGGTCCTTAACCCTGAACCCCCCAGGTGTATAAATTAGATAAAGTCGCTCTTGATCATGTATCTGTTGATTAACAATGTTTTTAAGCAAACATCAACCTTGCACTCGAGGGGGGAGGGGCCTACTGTGTCTCATCTGTCAATCACAAGGAAGCTAGCCAACCACGCGTGTCTTTGAGATCATGTATGTGAAAGAGGGCAATTAGCGCTAGCCTTGAGTGGGAACTGGCAGGTGACAATGAAGAAATGACATTATTATGTATTATGTTTGATTTTCCTCTTTTGTCACTGCTCCTTGTGTAAAAGCAGCCTTGTGTATTAGGTTCTATACTGTGTTGTACTGTAACGCACAGTTCTGGATCCACAGGTTCCCGTAGCTTCTTGTGAGCTTTCTGAGCGGTTGTTTGAAGGTTTTCCAGAATGTTCTCGAAGTAGCTCTCTTCACTAAACTTCAGCTGCAAGAACAAAGAAAAGATTCGGTGTGTCCCAGACATAAACTACAGGTACAGGAATTTTCATTAATTGAAACCTTAGGATCTCCAGAGCTTACGTGGATGTATTCCTGATCCAGCTTCTCGTTGTTCTCTTCCAGGATATAATCCGGATAGCCGATTTGTTCCGAGAT
The DNA here is from genome assembly GCA_039877035.1 of Silurus lanzhouensis. Taxonomy (NCBI): domain Eukaryota; kingdom Metazoa; phylum Chordata; class Actinopteri; order Siluriformes; family Siluridae; genus Silurus; species Silurus lanzhouensis. The sequence continues at coordinate 847,596 of JBCEWE010000202.1, forward strand.
AGCCATCGCCTGAAACATCGAACATCCATACTTAAGTACCACGTTCAGAGATATTAATTTAGAATATCATTATTTCGTCATTATACAATACAGAATTTATACAATACAATACCAAATCAGTGGAAGACTCAAACACGTGAAATTAAAGCATATTCACAATGTTTTGCATTATCATATACCTTATGTTGTAATAAGAACTTTATAGGCAAAAGTATTGGGACACCTGACGTTTACGTTTATGTGATTCTTCGCCAAACTGTGAGCACGAAGTTGGAGGAACACAATCGTACAGAACGTCTTTGGATGTGAGAGGATGAAATTTGCCCTTCAGTTGAACAAGGAAACCCAAACGTGTGCCAGCATTAAAAATGCCCCTGTGCACGTGGTTTGAATTTGGTGGAAGATCTACTGCTATAGAGCTTTAACCCTATTGAAGATGTTTGGGATCAATGTGTAAGCTGACTGCACCCCAGGCCACCTCACCCCACCTACCTGACTTTACTAACGCTCTTTTGGCTAAATGAATCTCCACAAAATCTAGTGAAACATCTTCCCAGAAGAGTGGAGGTTATTATAACAGCAAATGGAGACTTAATATGGAATGGGATGCTCATACAGTCTTATGAGCAGGTGTCCACAAACTTTTGTCCATATACTGCAGATCATTTCTGATGCTTCTTCTTGTCTTATTAACTTCAACAGAGAAAGTGAAAAGAGGCTGGTGAGGGAAGTGACTGTTTACAGCTGCTATAACGTAAGTGAGAACTTTATTTTGTCTTCTACAACCAAAGGAAATAGTTTCACGTTACTAATAATGCAGAAAAAAAGTGGACAAACAGACCCAGAGCCAGTCTAAGCGCTGAATTTCCTTGTAGTTTGACTTTCTCACCTTCTCTCTTGCCTTCTCTTTGGATTGAACGTCCATCCATTTCAGCTCTTCTAATGTTTCCACGAAGGAATCCTGAATCTTTTTGATCAATTCACGAACCTGGACAGAAGAGGAAACTGTTTCTGTGACAGGTAAAGTAATAAGTACAGGTACAGTAATAAGTACCCTTACAGACATGCACTAAATGATTATAATATATTTTGCAGATTTTAGTGCTTTAGATTAAGTTTTAGCTTTAGTTTTAGCTTTACCCTATTCACGAAATGAGGACGAAACCTTGAATAGGTTTTTGCCCAAATCGTGCCTCATCACGGTGAAAATCTTTGAACTTAACTCTAAAAGTGATGCATGGTGCAAAAACAAGACACCCAAAAAACATTTACGGCATTTTGGCAGATTTGTTTCCGATTGACATTTTGGATCAAAGGAAAAAAAAACACCACAAAAACATTACATCACAAAAACCTCCATTGTTATCAGGTGTGTGTAGTAAAACTCTTCAGTATCCGGTATATTAAGACTCACCATGCGCTTGCTTTCTCCAGCGAAGGTCTCGCGTACGTACAGAGCCCCTACTGCGCTCTCCATGTTGTTCTGGACGTAGCGCACACAGTCACGCCAGCGTGCCTCCTCCACCGTGGTGCCGTGTAAAGCCTGAAATTTATACGCACATTACAGCAGCGATGAAATACAGAATATATACACGGTTATCATTAATGCGCACGGTGTGTCCTGTCCATGAAATGATTTCTCACCTTTCTGTAGTGAGCTCGGACTTCTTTTATGCGTCGACTCAGACTGCTCACTCGCTCCATGACCAGCATCCAGACCATGTAGTTCTGCACAGTCCTGCATTACAAGTTAAAGGCACACACTCGTATATAGATATCTATAGATGCTGTAGCATGAAATTTTCCCTTCACTTCAACTAGGAGACCCAAACCTGTTCCGTCATGACGATGCCCCTGTGCACAAATGCAGCTTTATGGAGATATACTTTACATGGTTTAGATTTGCTGGAAGATCTCCTGCTATCAAGCTGCAACTCTATTGAACTCCTTTGGGATGAATGTGGACGCTGACTGACCTTCTCACCTTCCTCACCTACATAGTACCTAACTTTACTAACTCCAATGTGGATAAATGAGCGTGTGGAACTTTTTCCCAGAAGAGTGGAGGTTAATATAACGTTAAATGAGTATTATATCATATGATATGATATTATATCATATTATATTATATTATACAACATTGTATTATTATTCTACTAAATTATATTTCTCTTAGGAAGGTGGAAGTTCATTGGTTAAGGCTCTGGGTTTCTGATCAGAAAGGTGGGGTTCTCTCAGGGCCCCTGAGAAAGGCCCTTAACCCTGTGTGCTCCAGGGGTGTATCCTGGGTTCAGACCCAAGCTTCCTAACATTGCTGGGATATGCAAAGAAAGAATTTCACTGTGCTGTCATGTACATGTGACAAGCATAAAGCATCTTTCTTTCTTATTGTTGATTTACATAATAACAGGAGCTTATGAGAGCAAACTTTCTGTGTAATGTAATATCAAATGTCCATATTAAGACACTAGGATCTCATTAGGATATGGTACAGAGTTAGCATCAACCAAAAATATATATAATGTGTATATATATATATATATATATATATATATATATATTATATATATATATATATATATATATATATATAGCATGGGTGCCAATAATTCTGGAGCTGTGTATGACAATGTACAGGGATTATTATAAATTCAGACCGGTTCCTGTTTCAGTGAATGTGAATTTGCTGAAACTCTGACCTGTGGTTGTATCTAGAAAGCACAGAGTCGAGCTTCTCGAGGTAGGGTGAGCAGTAGACCACGACAGGCTCGTCAGGCCGCACCGTGATGGAAACGCTTGCCATGATGCCCTGGATATAATGGGTCCAGTTGAAGCCCTGAGAGAAAGACATTGTTACACCTCTGTCTGCTCTCTCAGCAGGTTTAAGTCCGAAACTCACGTTGAGGTTGAAGGTCTCCTGTACGTCCTGCAGACTCATTTTGTTGTAGAGCACAGTGATGTCATTGCGTTCCTCTGCCGGAGACGTTGCCTAATGAAAACAAGACAAATCTGAACCCCTTCTGCGTCTGCAACATCATCATTACAAATTGATGCTCCAGATGTTTTTATATGGTGAGGTTTAGACTGCAGGCAGGTCAGTTTAACAGCTGGACTCTGGTTTGAAGTCATGCTATTGTAATAGATGCAGTATGCAGATAGCAATGTCTAATTATTATTATTATTATTATTATTATTATTAATATTTCCGAATACAGGATTTTGCTGAGTGTGTGGAGTGTAGTGACGGTAGAGCTGAAGATCTGCTGCTTGTCTCTGTGTAAAGGAAGGGTTTCTTTGCTTGTGTTCACCAGATGACTCCAGATTTGACCAAACGTTTGTACTATAATGATTTAACAAAAGTACTTTCTATCTGATATTACCAGGTGCAGCTGCTACTCACATTGGCGATGTCTCTCTCCAGCGCCATCACTTGCATCATGTCCTCCCACACGCGCTCGTCGTCCTGCGTGAGGTTCCTCTCCTCCCGTACTATTTTCGCCATGGAAACCATGAACTGCAGGTAAGCCTCGCGCACCTACCCGTACAGACAACACTGCTCAACCCTGCAATTATGACGTGGGCGGCGTGCGGGTGTGCAGATCACACAGAAATGCACGGTGCACTTTTATTATTTTTTACCTTTTTGTAGTTGCCGTCGTTAAGGTAATAATCTCTCGAGGGCATTCCTAGTGACGGCTGGTCAATCTGTGGAAAATGGAAATGAAGATGCTGTAGTTTATTTTCTGTGTCATAAAGTTGATTGAATACCAGGCCTATGAGGCTATAAAGCTCCTCTGGATTAAACCAGTTCTGGAGATTGTTCTGTTTACGTGAACGATGTGGCGGCTCGAGTCTCGATCATCGGGCCAGACGAACATCTCCAGCAAAACCTTCTTGTTGTATTGAGAGTTCAGGGACGCCAGCATGTTCTCCAGACTCCAGGACTCCTCTGTGGGCAGAAGAGAAACATCAACATATTTCAGTTTTTGATTCATAAATTAGGGGGTTATAAGGGGTTATAAAGCGATGTCGCACGAATGACGTATTTCAGTGATCTATTTCATTTATTTGTTCCTACTGTTTATGTTGTTTCCAACATTTTCATGCCTCATTTATGGAATTTCCATGAGATTTTGTAATTTGTAAAACAAGTAATTCGTTCACATTCACGATTTTTCCACTTCAATCATTTCTTTTTTCATGTGATGATTTCTACATGAATATAAATATCTTTTTTTGTTTATTATTGTCATCTATACTTGGTTGTGATTTAGTTTTTTCTGATTATAAGAACATAAAATGGTCAGATTTAGTGAAAGAGAGGAATCTATCCTGAAACCCAGTGTCTCATTGGGGAGCTCGAACCTTCCAGATCAATCCACTCCTTATCAACTGGCAGAGACTCCAGTCTCCATGCTATTGTTTTCACCCCATTTAGCTAAAACAGAGACACGGCTGTGTCCTATTGTGTAGACTCACAGGGGGACATGGTATCTTTGGTACCTGCTGTGTTGTTCCAGTCCTCCGAGGCTACAGGCCAGTCACCGATACTGTCAATAAGCTTGAGGAGGGGCTTCGAGTCACGCTGCTCAATCACACCTGTAGGGGGCAGCAGTGAGATCAATTAACACTTCAGGATTCGACTAATCACGTCCTTTTGTGTGGCAGGAAACAGACTACCGAAATAGTTCCCTTTTTAAGGTTGTATAACAGCTCACAATCAGAAAATCTTTATAGAGCGGGTTTTGGACCAGCTTGGTCTTTAAATTTCGATCTTTTTCCTTCCTGAAATTCAGCCTCACCCAGAGTCTTGGATCGTTAGTCTTTGATTTTCTCTGGATCTTTTTTCTTTTGTCATTTAGCTTAGTGTTGTTGTTGTTCCATGGTTCTTTTTTCCCTTTTGATAGATGCCATATGTAGTTCTTCCACAAACTGTTACCACAAATTTAGAGGCACACAATCGTATAGTGTATACGACTGTACTATATTATAATATATATAAATATAAGTATATAAATAGTACGCTTTTCTTTAAATGTTTTTGGTTTTAATGCGGACTTCTCTTAAAATCCCGGGAACAGATGCGCTTTATATTGTAGAGGTTTCACACTGACAGGGGAAATTCATATGCAAAACTATTTTTAAATATAAAAATGGCAAAAAAAAACAACAACATCTTTTTGTGCACACTTATGAGCTATTTTTGTGTAAATTCATGAAATTTTCTCCTGAGGGGGTGAATAATGCAAATCTCTTTAAATAAAGTCCAAAACGACATCCATGGGGGAAAACCAGAACTCACCCTCGTTCATACACGATCTGTAGAGCACTTTGGCTTTCCTGAAAGCTTCCCGGTCATTTTTGTTTTCTGTCTGGAGAACCCCTGAAACCGTGAGACAAGAGAAGATTGGATTGGATTGGATTGGATTAAATTAATAATTTGTTTGGAGTAAATAGGAAGCCAGGACGGCTCTGAAAGTTGACTCTGACCCTTCAGGTCTATTTCCAGCTTGTCCCTCAGGATGTTGAAGACGCTCTGGAGCGAGCTCGTCTCTGGGATCACGTGCTTCTGCAGCCAGCCTCCACACGCGTACTGGTAGAAGTTCTCGCACGGGTCCACAGTCTCGTCCATGTTCTCCAGTAACCTTGCCGCTGGGAAAACAGCAGGGCAGACGTTTCTCAACTTTTTACCTCAGAATATGATTTTTTTTTTTTTTTTTTAGTTTAAATCAGAAAAGCTGGTTTATGAAGTGTAGCTTTACTGATATAAAATATAATACAGAAGCTAAAACATACACTAAAAAACACAGTGTTCCACACTTTTTTTTTGTCTTTATGAAGGGATTAATAAAGTTGTACTTTTTTTTTAAATCAATGAATCAATTAATTTATTTTTCACCTGCAGTCACACACTCTGGTGTGGTGCACATGGTGTACTCGGGGTTCCTGGAATACTCCAGACCTTGAAAAACATAATCATTGGTTAAACATAAAATGCATTATATTATGAAGGTAATCATCGATCGCTTAGTAAGATAATTATGCATCACACACACACACACACACACACACACACACACACACACACACACACACACACACACACACATAAAAGGAAGAAAGACACTTTTATTTGTGAGAATGAATAATTCGAAAATAAAAGTTCAAAAAGACCTTATGACTAATTGCTAGTGCTATCAGCGCTAAGCTAACGTTAGCTTTCCCGATCAGCACAACCACTGGGAATATACGATACCTTTTGATGAGCCATTAGTATACGAATAATCTGAAAAAAACACAAAACAAGCACTTATTAAAAGTTTTACATTTATTTTATTTCTTATTACTTAATGATTGTAATTGTTTTTTTAAAAGTTGAAAAATGTGGTTTCATCTCGCAGTTCATCATTAGCGAGGGCTTGTACATTCGCGTAGCCCATAAACACATGCTGAGGGTTTCGTTTCTCACCTCTGAGCGCCGAGGCATAAAGGACGGCCAGTCCCACCAAAGCACAGCTCATCAGCAGTACTATAACGGCCAGTCCGATCTCCACTACAGTCCAGCGATGCTTCTTCGGCTTGGTTGTTTTCTCCATGATGTCCATTTGGCTCTCGGATTTTCCCATTCTGTGATTTCTGAAAACCACATGCTAGTCAAGATGGATTTCTACATTTTTTTGCAACCAAAGTCACGTTTTTTTTGTAAATAATAGTAAAAAGCAATAAAATATAACAGATAACATCGATATATTTGTGGTCATCAGTCTGGCTTTAAACGTTCTTAAAAAAGATGATCGCTACACTATTTTGTCAAAAGTATTGGGACACCTGACTTTTCCAGCAGTCTTCTTTAAAAAAAACATTGGAGGCACACAATTGTACAGGACGTCTTTGCATGAAATTATCATGACATTTTTAAGCTAGGAGACCCAAACCTGTTCCACCATGACAATGCTCCTGTGCACAAAGCCTGCTCCATGAAGATAAGCTTTACATGGGTTGGATTGGAGGATCTCCTGTGTGTTGAAGATCTTAATTGGCCTGCTATAGAGCTCTGACCTCAAACCCTATTGAAAACCTTTTTACTTGACTTTACCAACACCCTTGTGGCTGAATAAAATCTCACACAAAATCCAGTGGAACATCTTCAAAGGAGAGTGGAGCTTATTAAAACAGGAAATTGGGACTTAATGTGAAATTGGGTTCAAAAAGAAGCACATAAGAATATAATGGTCAGGTGTCTTCAAGCTTTTGTCCATCTACTGTGCCTTAAATCTCCAATCAGTTGTATTAAAAACATGAAATCATAAAACAATGTGCATCTGACGAGAGAAAGTCCTTTAAACTCGGACATTGAAGATTTTTGCAACGATTGTAGGACAGGAACGTGTCGATGAAACTGCTTTGATGGAATCGAGATCAGTCTAATCGCATGGGAGAATTGTTTTCTGATTTTTGATGGAGACACACAGGTTTTAGATTTTATGCTCATGGTGTGCTAATGGCCTGCTGGAATTGGGTGATAAATCAGGTTTTGTGTGTGTGTGTGTGTGTGTGTGTGTGTGTGTGTGTGTGTGTGTGTGTGTGTGTGTGTGTGTGTGTGTGTGTGTGTGGCGTGTAGTGTGTGCCATCAGCTCTCATTAACCCGTGCTGATGAATTCCCATGGACATGCTCATGCCAACAGTGTGATGGATGCGTGTGTGTGTGCATGCATGCGTGTGTGTGTGTGTGTGTGTGTGTGTGTGTGTGTGTGTGTGTGTGTGTGGACTACTGCTAGCAGATGCCAACTCCAGCCAGCTGATAATGACAGTGCCTGCTTCGTCCCATGCCAGAATGTGACATCTAGCAATTTGTTTCGCGCGCGTGTGTGTGTGTGTGTGTGTGTGTGTGTGTGTGTGTGTGTGTGTGTGTGTGTCTGTGTGTCTGTGTGTCTGTTTGTCTGTCTGACCCAAATGTAAAGAGGTCTTTTTTTCAACTTTCAACATGGTGTACAAGAGTTCTATGGGTTCTATAGACGAAAACAAGGATATATAAGAATTCGATTGGTTCTATAGGAGAAAACACAAGTGTATATGAGTTCTATAGGTTCTACCAGGGGGAGACGGGGGTATGTAAGTATTATTTGGGTTCTATAGAAGAAAGCACACATTAAATAGTAAACATTTATTTATATATATATATACGTGTGTATAAAAGATGTACAGGTTCTATAGGAGAAAACAGGTGTGTGTAAGTGTTCTGTGTGTTCTTATTCGGGAAAAAAGAGGGGTGTATGTGTTCTATGGGTTCTATGAGATAAAACATGGGTATATATGAGCACTAGGTGTTCTATAGAAGAAAACAGGTGAATAAGGGTTCTATGGGTTCTGTGGGAAAAACATGGTGTATAAGGGTTCTGCGGGTTCTATAGGAGAAAACGGGTTTGTAGGAGTTGTGTGGGTTCTATGGGGAAAAAGGGGAGACTGGAGAGATCTTATGAGTTCTATGAAGGAAAACAGGTGTATGTGAGAGTTCTATTGATTAAACGGAAGAAACCAAAATTGTGAGTTTCCTGGGTATTATAGGAGAACACGTAGGTGTATAAGATCTCTACAGGTTCTGTGGGAGAAAACATGGTTGTATAAGAGTTCTACATATCTTGTATAAGTTCTACAAAAAAGGAAAAAATTGTGTATGGATCCTATCAGATCTAAACGAGAAAACACAGGCATATGCATGGTCTATAGTGTAATACAGAAAAAAACAAGAGTGTATGGGTTCTCCTGGTTCTAAAGGAGTAAACAGGGGTGTGTCGGGGTTCTACTGGAACAGCAGCGTATAAGAGTTCTTTGGCTTATGTAGAAGCAAACACAACTACTTAAGAATGTTACAGGTTCTGAAGCATAACCACAAGAGCATATGGGTTCTAAAGCAGAAAACACAGTTGTATAAGAGTTCTACAGGTTGTGTTGGAGAAAACCAGATTCATAAAAGGCTTTGGGTTATATTGAAAAAAAAAAAACGATAGCAAAACAGTTCTACATGTTCTGTACAAGGAAACATGTTTGTATAAGAGTTTACAGGTTCTAAAGTTATACACAAGCGTGTGTGCAATCTGCAGGTTCTACAGGAGAGCTCGATGGTGACCGATGTTGGAGTAGATGACATTGTATGTCAAATGAAATACTCAAAGCTGAATGTGAAGGTCAAATAAATGTGTGGAAAATATGTGCGGTTTCACATGAGGTTTAAAAATAGCATCACGCCCTCATCAATCGATTACATAGTAAACGTATACGACAGACACGAATAATCTGAACCAAAAAACATAAAAAAACATGCATTGCGTGTTTCAGTTCATTATGCAATCGTTCTGTTAAATATATTATTAATACAATATTTTTAATACGAGAAGGAGAGAGAGAGAGAGAGAGAGAGAGAGAGAGAGAGAATCCTCTCCTGAGTAGTATAAGTAACAGGTTATTCCATTTGAGCACCACGATACCCTTCAGCATGACGACAAATCACATCTACTTCAGCTCCCCAAGAACCCCGCAAGAGATTTCCTAAACTGAAATCAGAAGCGTTTCTTTCTTACCTTCTGTATTTTTTTATTTTTTTTGCCCGACCCTCTCTGGACGCCTTTCAATTTCTCCAACACCCCTTCTAGGTTTTCACCCAGAGCTGGTGTGTGGAGAAATGAAGCAGCATGCAGACGGCTTGGATGCCTGTGGGACTGTGTGTTCCTCTGAGGGAGGGAGCAGAAAGTGAGGGAAAGATGGTGTGATGGAGAGAGAGAGAGAGAGAGAGAGAGAGAGAGAGAGAGAGAGAGAGAGAGAGAGAGAGAGAGGGAGGGAGGGATTCTGGTTGAGCCCCAGTGTGATAACAAGTCATAAGTGCCTCCCGTCCGTGTGTAATTTGTGTAATATGTACAGAGCACTAAAACACTGCAAAGTCGTTCTCACACTGCAGTAAAGACGAGTTCATTACGTCTGAAAAGGAGAATCCTGCGCACTTCGCCCATGATGATGACTTTGTTCACCTCTAGGTCGATTGTGCGGCTTTAGGTTAATCTGTATTGCCCTCATAAACCTGGGTTTTGATGTGGGGGTGGACGCCTGAGTCGGACTCCGGGTTTCAGATTGAAATGGCACCGTGCTGAAGCTCATTTCCACTCTGATTAACTGCTGTAATTAAGGGATATGAGATGGACAGGAGATGGAGGTGTGAGACCGGGGCCAGGTGATCAGCAGCCATGCGGAACCGCGACGTTTCATAGCCCAGCTGTTCACATCACTTAGTCCATCACAACACACACACACACACACAATCACACACACACATGCACACTAAAGCAGATAAATGCTAGCGACTAAAATAGAAAGAGAACAATAGGGTACGTTGGTCAACGACGTGCTAATCGTTCCGAGTCCATTAAAAACCCATTTCAGCAGTGAAGCTCAGGCATGTACTGTATTATTATTACTGAAGGGTGTGAGTTCACACACTCTCCTCAGCACATCCGTTTTACAGCTTTTTAAACCCGTGTGCGTGAGTGTGTGTGTGTGTGTGTGATGGTATAATAACTATTTGGGGTAAATTAAAAGACAGTAATGAGCACCAGCGAGCCACCTGTGGAGTTTAGGTGATAAACAAACAAAGCTTTATTCCGTGTTATAACACAATGCTGTTGAATTCTGGATTCTGATTGGTTGGAAGGTGCTGATGGGTCAAATCATGGGTTTGGACTAACGCATCTTTCGGATACTAAACATTTCTTTAGCACGAGTTTATTCTCAGGAATGTGAGCGTGAACCGACGACATAAACAAATTTGGAAACGTGTAATCGTTAGTATGTTTGAAACGCATCTGACATCTTTATGACGTTCTGAACTTTCATTTCTACGCTGAACCATGTATAAAAAATAAGCAAAAACCCTGTACTGTACTTTATCAATGCAGTTTTCACTCCTGTCATTTTTTTTTGCACCACCATGTTACCTGTTGTACCTCATTCTCAACAACACCTCTGTATAATTACTACATAATATATGTATAGTGACCTGATGGTCACTGGACCTTTGTATCTTATTTCTCTAAACCTCCACTCACTTCCTCATTCCTGCACTGATCTATCTATCTATTTGTCTGCCTATTTGTCTGTCTGTCTGTCTGTCTGTCTGTCTGTCTGTCTGCCTGTCTGTCTCTCTGTCTGTCTGTCTGTTTGTCTGTCTGTTTGCCTGTCTGTCTATCTATCTATCTATCTATCTATCTATCTATCTATCTATCTATCTATCTATCTATCTATCTACCTACCTACCTACCTACCTACCTACCTACCTACCTCTCTCTCTCTCTCTCTCTCTCTCTCTCTCTCTCTCTCTCTCTATCTTACATTTAATATATATGTCGGGAAAAAAATCCTGATTGATACAAAACGCTGACACTAAAATCTTCCTTTTAGATTAAATTCAACTGTGCTGTCATTATACAACAGATAGATAGATAGATAGATAGATAGATAGATAGATAGATAGATAGATAGATAGATAGATAGATAGACAGACAGACAGACAGACAGACAGACAGACAGACAGACAGACCGACCGACCGACCGACCGACCGACCGACCGTCGGATAGACAGACAGACGGTGCTGAGGCTTGAACCTCTGACCTTATGTAACCCAGCACCTTAACCACTGGACCACCACTGTCCTGCTTATATACTGTATGTATATATAAAATATATAATAACCTGTTTTGCAGAACATGTAGTTATAAACTTAATAAATTAACAGTCTTTGTATTTGGCAAGTTGAGAGACAATTCAATGTTTGTTTTGCTTTTAGAGCATGAAAAGTGTTTAGTCCCGTTAGCGTGTCACCAGACAAAAGACAGACGAGTCATAAAGAAGGTGTTTCGTTTCCGTGCCCGAGTGCATGAGGAACACAGTGAATGATTGGAGATGTATTCCCTCTCATTTGTACTGCCTGATTTATTTGCTGTACGCAAACTCAAGTACGTATTTCAGTTCCTCAGTGAAAACAAGCCGTAAAAGCTTTTTGTAAATTAGCTTATTAAACAGGAACGTATTGTTTAAGGGCAAGTTTGTGCCTTTTTGCTAAAAGCCTATATTATCTTTGTTACAGATGATTAAATGTTCTGAGAAGAGCTGCGAGTCCGAGAGCCTTAATAAAACACTTTATTATTAATTATTCCTTCCGGTTGTTGTTTTTTCTGGGTAGAAATATTGACTTCTGGTTATTTGAAAGCTGCATCATCATCATTATCATCATCAGGAAGAAATGAAATTCTCAAAACAACTTGTTCACATCATGTCTTCTCTTGTGCACATCATAAAAGCAGTCTCTAAAATTCCGAATGCTTCGGTACATTTATTGCATTAATTGTGTTATGTGTCTTCTGTTACCAACTTTATCAATTGTTTATGTCATGATGATCAAAATATATTAAATTGGTTTGCACCTGAATCTCTATAATCACACACTCCAGTACTCATGTTAGTTCTCTCTCTCCAGTGTTCTGTAGCGTTAAAAGATTTATGACCAAACTCTTGATGTCACCCAAATGAGGATGGGTTCCCCTTTTGAGTCTGGTTCCTCTCAAGGTTTCTTCCTCATAACATCTAAGGGAGTTTTTCCTTGCCAAAGTCGCCACGGCTGCTCATCAGGGATAAACACACACCGTTCACCATCACTGTTGATTTCTGTAAAACTGCTTTGAGACAATGTCTGTTGTGAAAAGCGCTATACAAATAAACTTGAGTTGACTTGACCTGAATAGTCTTAACCCCAAAACATCTGGGCATCAGTTCAATATCAAGTCAATGAATGCAAAACGTTTAAACCAGTTTTCATAATCTGTTAAGCTTCTCTTCTTCATCTATCTATTACAGTTTTTCTCAGTTGCTTCAGAACATTTTTTGAATCATCCCTAATACAGGTAGTCTTCTACTTACGATGGAGATACTTTACAACGTAATCATCGTAAGTCAAAAATATCGAAGTCGAAGGTGACTGTGACAGTGACAGCCTGATTTAAAATTAAAATGTTATGCTCTAAACTGCCTGTCACGCGGAATTTTTAATATTTGTACAATTTCGCTATCGTCATCGTAAGATCCAAAAATCGTACGCAGAACCATCGTAACTCGGGGACCATCTGTATTTGTCATTTCTCAAAACAATTTGTACAAACAGCATCACACAGTGGATTTCTTCCCAAATTCCTTCTCTCAAAATGAAATCTTTGTGTCAATGAACATCTCATTGCCTTCAGAGTTCTGTGTGTGTGTGTGTGTGTGTGTGTGTGTGTGTGTGTGTGTGTGTGTGTGTGTGTGTGTGTGTGTGTGTGAACAGGGATGCCTAATCAGTAGCTTGGTGATGCCGTAGCATGTTTGTAGACAAGTTTTTAGATAAACCAATAGAAAATGAGTGGGCGTGGCTCTGGTCTCTGTGCTGTCTCTACCCGAAGAGTTGATTATTTTAGTATTTTACTTCTTCTATATTGCAACAAAAGTGTTTTCAGTTTCATATGAAAAATAAAAAGCATCAGTAGGTTTTATGCATTTGTAGATACGAGATGGTTTTTAAAAGTTTCAAGACTAGTTTTGTAACTCGTCAACAGATGGCAGCAAAACTCAGCACACACAGTCACAGGGAGCACCGACCTTTATAAGTCAAATGACATCATCCTGTGTACATCGAGAGCTGTGCAACTGGTGCCATTCTGACCACATTGCAAAACAACATAATCTCACTTCCACACCCACCCTACTTGCCAGATTTGGCTCTGGTGGAATTCATCCTCTTCCCAAAGAAAAAGATGGAGCTTAAAGGTCTCCGTTTTGGCACCGTTGCGGAAATCCGGCGTTGCTCGCAGAAGGTGCTTGACCACACGTTGAAAAGAAGACTTCCAGGGCACATTCCAGAAGTGGCAGGAACTCTGGGGGGGCGCTGTGTTGCTGTGAATGGGACTATTGTGAAGGCGTTTGAGTGGAAACGTAGATAAATAAAGTACTTTCTTGTAAACAGAGTCTCAAAACTTTTTGATCTCACCTCATATATAAGCAGCTACCGAGAACCTGCAGAAAGTGTGAACGGACACTGGAGACTCCTTCTACTGAATAAACTTTAGCACATCGGCGGTTACACACGTCCCTGTGAACGGGATGTTGCTTCAGAAACTATATTGTACTGCTATTGCTACTGGTCCAGACGAGAATTCTCCCGAATCCACGACTATTTATTATCTCCAAAGAAGGTGCTACTCTGCCCCAGCTCAGGCAGATACAATTATATAATCTAAATTCTGAAAGGTCAGCGTTTAAATAGAGAGGATGTTTCTCCGTTTCTGTTATGTGTTATTGTCCTGAAGAGACCACTTGCTATTGTATATCTAAGTAACACTGTAGTTTTCATACAAAAACCCTATCATTACCCTGTTCGTTACCAAGGCGATGCAGTGGTGAATAATCTGCACTGTGAGGTGACCTCTCTTCAGTGTGGACGTGTTCCTCATCGCCAGCGTTCTCCGCTAGCTTTACTGTTCACTCGTGTGAGGGAGAGCGTTTCTGTTCATCAGAACATCACCTTCCAGAAAAAAACACACGCTTTTTAAAAGCTACGCTTTCACAATATTGTACGTGTGTTTTTATTTAGACGTGGCCTCCCGCCGTGATTCATTTATTTGTATAAAGCTTTTTTTTTTTGTACATTCATTCATTTATTCATTCATTTGTTTATTTATTTATTTGTATGAATTATGAACGATTTATTGCCATTTTAACTGTCATTTGTTACTATTTCTATTTAATTCGATGAATTATTTTTTAACAAATTTGTTGATTTGGATGTGTAACTTTCTTTTTACATGTAATGCATTTATCTCATTCATTTATTTATTTATTTATTTATTTATTTATTAGGAATCGATCATCAGTTTGGATGATTTTTTTCATGCAGTATCTAATTTTATTTATATTTTAAATAAAATATTTTCCCATTTGATTAATTTATTCGGAAATTTTTTTTTACATGGAGTTCATTAATTTATATTTATTATTATATATATATATATATATATATATATATATAAAACTAACATAAAATTCAATTATTTAGATGTATTTTTCAAATATGTTTGTTTGTTTATTATATATGTTTAATTTATTAAAATTGTCATTATTTTACATGCAGTTCATTCATTCCCTTATTTATTCGTTTGTTTGATTATTTATTTATCATGTAACATGAAAATTCAGAAAGAATATATATATATATAAATGCATGTGTGTGGTGTCGAATAAATTTAAGGTCTAGATCTGGGTTCATTTACACACGTGATGGTGGTAAACATGGAAATCTCTCAAGTGTGTAGTCCTGCTTATCCACTCAGTGGGTGTGTGTGTGTGTGTGTGTGTGTGTGTGTGTGTGTGTGTGTGTGTGTGTGTGTGTGTGTGTGTGTTCCTATTTCTTCATGTCTGGCTAATCTTCCTTATCATAATAGCATCCCAACATTATCAGCCACTGTGCAGGAAGCAATCGACCCGAAGTGTCTCTTTGTCAGCTGTCTCCATTGCAACCTTCATCCTTTCTACTCCAAATCACTCTGAACCACCTGGATGTGGACATTTCCTTCATGTCTGCATCGTTTTCAGGATTTCAGCATTCACATGGAGTCAAGTTTGACTTTTCTGACATGCCTCGATCCTGAAACAGTTTACGTTCTGGAATTAGCCATCTCACGTGGAGTCAACATCAGGACACTGCTACGTGTGTGTGTGTGTGTGTGTGTGTGTGTGTGTGTGTGTGTGTGTGTGTGTGTGTGTGTTACAGAACTAACGAGGGACACCATTGATCACACCTCTGACCCGGCTGAGACCGGTATAAATCTTGTTGCCATCAGCCAAGTAATTAAATCATTAGCCCTATTTTAATTGGATTAGTTTCACACAGGGGCAAGGGGTGGGCTGGGTGTTGGGTAATCATATTATTACCCAGAGTATCTCTGGGAGCTTTAGTCCTGTTTGAATTGATCACGTCACACACGTTTTATAGACGCGAGTGTATGGATTATACCATAATTGACCTTGAATGTATACAATTGTGTGTATACAACAGTTTGGGGAAGAACAACATGTGACTGGAAAAGTCTGGTGTTTCTCTGACTGTCAAAAGCACTGACACTGGAGACTCCTTCATCTGTTTATTAATAAAAAACCTGCTCCATTTTTATTGCTGCTGTTATAAAAACTGAATCAACACCTTCTGACTAATCAGGGTCCAGATTTCGACAGGGGTGTGGTAGGATTCTACCTTTAATATAGAAACAACACCTTGACCCAGGAGAAGCCCAAGTGCAATCTATCAGTCCCTTTTTGGATGGTTGCCAGATTAGTAATAAACAGAGGTGGGAGTAAGTCACCAAATGAAAGTCTCAAGTCAAGTCCAAGTCTTAACATTGCAAGTCAAAGTCAAGTCAAGTCATTCTGTTGTAAGGGTCAAGTCAAGTCAAGTCAAGTCATACTCTTTGTCAAGTCAAGTCAAGTCAAGTCGCAACTTAGTCATCAAGTCATACCAAGTCGCACACAGATTCGTTTGACACATTTTTTAACTCAGGGACTTTTATTACTTATTTAGACACAGAGGGCTGATGATGGGTTACAAAAATAAATAAATTAACTTGTGTGTAATAAAATATCGTTAAGAAGCACTTTAAATGCTCTAAAATAAAAATATATTAAATAAACAAGTAAACAAGAATTAATTGTAAGTTTTTTAGACAGTGGAATGTGCTGATGTTCCCTTCTCAGGAGGAGTCAGAACTACAGTTGTTAAACTGGATCATTTCTATCTATGAATACCCTGATGTATCTGTGTAAACATGGAGTGAACAGTCACATGTCCCCATCTCAACATATAGTAATAATAATACCTATAATTGTAAAGTATACTCTGTCATCTCATCAGACACCAAACAATGGGTTGCATACTCAAAGTAGAATATCAATATCAGAAAAAAAAAAATCTTACTGTACAAGTGAGGCAGTGGTTTTTAAAAGGTGATGAACCCAACATTGTTTGCTCTGTTAAGAGTTATCCACAAACTATTATGATCATGTTACTCTAGGGCTTTTCATTAATTTTCTAATATCTTTAATAATGTAAAAAATTAAAAACTATCAGGTCATGCCCCAGTATTTATGGAGAAATTTACCGTACATCAAACCAGATTTATGTATTTGGCCATAACAACTTTAACCCTTGACCACTTCAATGTTAAACTGTGATGTTTGGACAGTTTGAAATAATGCCAATGTGAAGGCAAATTACAGTGAATTGCATTTGCAAAAAATCAAACTGGCCATGTACGCGTAATCTCTAAACCCAACTACATGTTGTCTTGTCCGCGGAGGGATCTGCTGTTTTGGCAGGCGGCAAGCGGCTTCCGGATAGCGTCTAGCGGTTTACGCATGCGGAAGAGTGGATTGGGTTCGCCGACTTATTGGAAAATATATAGTCCATTCTTAAATATATAAAAAAATCACAATATTTGAAAAAAAATATTTTCCACAAGTCATTTCAAGTAAATAGGCACAAGTCCGAGTCAAGTCTAAAGTCACAAGGAGCAAGTCTAAAGTCAAGTTGAGTCTTTTCAGAGATCTAGTCAAGTAAGTCTCAAGTCCAGAAAAATGTGACTCGAGTCTGACTCGAGTCAAGTCATATGACTCGAGTCTCCCACCTCTGGTAATAAACCTCGGTTTTGGATTGTTTACTCTCTGAGAGTGTTGTTTAGTCCCAGTAGATATTGTAGTGTCTTTCCTACATGTGTTTCAGTTTGTACAAAGAAGTGAGCAGGTCTGAAACCCCACAGTAATAAAAATTATAAAACGATCAATTGGTTAAAAAAGATCTGGCAACCATGCAGCATTGCAAGCTGTTAAGTAGCGCCACCTGCTGGCTTACCGTCTTCCTATACATCACATGTTATAAATATTCTACTCCCCTGGTGTTCTAGATTTTCTAAAATCTGTTTAACGAATATAAAACTTTATAGAAGGAATTTATAGTAATAAAGGACACATATATATTCTATCATAATTTTTGTGCTCTGAGACACGTTTCATCTTTATTATTATGTTTTTACATTTATATGGACAAAAGTATTGGGACACCTGAATTTCACCAGCCATATGTGGTTCTTCCCTAAAACTGTTACCACACAGTTGAAGGCACACACTTGTACAGGACGTCTTTGGTTCCTGAAGCATGAAATTTTCCCTTCAGCTAAACTAGGAGACCCAAAATATCTTCCAGTATGACACAATGTGCACAAAGCCAGCTCCATGAAGATCTGCTTTACTAACACCCTTGTAGCTGAATTAAATCTTACACAAATCTCCACTAAATCTAGAGGAACATCAACCCAGAAGAGTGGAGATTATTATAACAGCAAATGGGGAATAATTGTAAAATGGGATGTTCAAAAATCAGCACATATCAATCTTATGGTCAGGCGTCCACATACGTGTGTGTTATATATTTTATAATTGAGTGCAAATTTGATAATTTCATTGTAATCGCTTGTCTTGTTTACACATGAAGACTGTTTTTATTTAAAAAATACTAAAAAGAATTGGTTTTGTTTATGTTTACATCAATGTCACATTTAAATATTTATGTAGTTGCGTGTGTTTTTATTTATTCATAGATTGTGTTTGTCATCCTTCCTTTTTTATCTGTACCTACTTTTGCTATATAGATGTCTGTTGCATAGATAGATAGATAGATAGATAGATAGATAGATAGATAGATAGATAGATAGATAGATAGATAGATAGATAGATCTATCCGAGACAGACAGAGCGACAGACAGACAGACAGACAGACAGACAGACAGACAGACCTATCCGAGACAGACAGACAGACAGACAGACAGACAGACAGACAGACAGATCTATCTGAGACAGACAGACAGACAGACAGACAGACAGACAGATCTATCTGAGACAGACAGACAGACAGACAGACAGTCAGATAGATAGATAGATAGATAGATAGACAGATAGATCTATCAGAGACAGACAGACAGACAGACAGACAGACAGACAGACAGACAGACAGACAGACAGATCGATCAGCCCGTGTTTATCTCTAAACTCTCCCTCGTTGTGTTTTTCCGGTCCGAATGCGATGTCTGAGTGAGAAACGTCCAGGCTGCAGGTGGTAAATTGTCTGAAGCACAACATGTTGTGGACAATAAGCTGATTATGAGGATGGAGGATGAGGCTCAGTGAGACTCTGAGTGATATAACAGCAGCAGTGCAGTGTTTAAGCTTAATCACAACATGCTTGTTTATTTAGCGTCCTCTGTGTGGCCTAGCGAATGAGCAGCGGCCATGCAGGTGCACGGAGAGCCGTGTATATGATTACGATTAAACAGTAAATGCATGCTGATGTGATTATTGTCCAGAATGATGAAGTTGGATCTGAGATCTGAGGTCATTTCAGTACTTTCAGTAGTCTATAATCAGTAACCAATTAAAGCTTAACCTATTAGCCCTGTTTTTGGGAGGAAACTAGAGAGCACAGAGGAAACCCAACATGAACGAAGTGAGAATATAGAAAACTCCACTCAGTAATTTAACCTCAAACCCAGGACTGTAGAACCATGGAGCAGCAGCTCTTCCCTGTGCCATGACTCTCTGCTCTTCCTTTCAGCCACCACTCGCAATCTTGAGGTAACTATGGACAATCAACTGTCCTTCTCCTCACATGTCGCTAATGTTGCTCGTTCTTGTCGATTTCTTCTTTACAACATCCGAAGAATTCGACCATTTCTGCCACACAGGCTGCCCAGGCGCTTGTTCAGTCTCTTGTGATTTCAAGACTGGACTACTGCAGCTCTCTGCTGGCAGGTCTTCCTCTGAACGCTATTCGTCCACTGCAAACAAACAGCATCTGCATGTCTTGTGTTCAACCTGCCCAAGTTCTCCCACACCTCCCCACTGCTGCTTCCTCCACTGGCTTCCAGTAGCTGCACGTATCAGATTCAAAACACTGATGTTCACCTACAAGGTCAAAAATGGACCAGCTCGCTCTTACCTCAGAGACCTCATTACACCTCGCACTGAACCACGCTGTCTGAGATCCTCCAGCACTGCTCGACTGGTACCACCTTCTCTCAGGGGAAGAGGCAAGTATACTTCAAGGCTCTTCTCTGTTCTGGCACCGAGGTGGTGGAATGAACTTCCCCTAGATGTCTGAGTGGAGTCACTGGCTATCTTTAAGCGACTGGTGAAGACCCTCCTCTTCCTAAAACACTTAAACTAGCACTTTTCCAGGCCTGCTTTTTTCTTTTATTTAAAAAAAAAATTGTGATCCTGTCAACAGAGTTGTAGGCTGATTTATCAGGGCTCCTCTAGATTAGAGGTCTGAAGATCGGATTATTTTAAGTTCAAGTCAACTCAAGTTTATTTGTATAGCGCTTTTCACAACAGACATTGTCTCAAAGCAGTTTTACAGAATTTAACAGTGAAGGTGAATGATGTGTGTTTATCCCTGATGAGCAGCCGTGGTGACTGTGGCAAGGAAAAACTCTCTTAGATGTTATGAGGAAGAAACCTTGAGAGGAACCAGACTCAAAAGCAGAACCTCATCCTCATTTGGGTGACATCAAGAGTGTGATTATAGTCTTTAAACACTACAGAACACTGGAGAGAGAGAACTAACATGAGCACTGGAGTGTGTGATTATGAGTAATGATCTTTCTACAGATCATCACAGATCCAACACCGTCTTCTCCATGCCAGAGCCGTTAAATACTCAAGGAGGTCCAATATCAAAACTCCACACATGAAGTGGAATCCAGCTGGCACTGGTACGTCTCTAGATGGTTCTGGATGTTTGTGGGCATCTACTTCTTTAAAGGTCCATAATCTTCATGATGTGGGACGTGACTGGGGCTGGAGCAACCTCAGGATGTCTCAGGATGGGGAGAGAAAGAAGCAGTGGAGAGGAATTAGCGTAGCTGCTGTTCATGATATTAACAGCACAAGTGGATAATGTGCATGTGATCAGATGTTCTGGAGCACAAGGTTATGATGTGACGTGTGTTATGTGTAGAACTCGCTAAAAAGATACGTCTTTAATCTGCACGTAAACTGGGTGAGTGTGTCTGAACCCCGAACACCGTCAGGAAGACTGTTCCAGAGTTTAGGAGCTAAATGTGAAAATGTTCTACCACCTTTAGTGGACTTTGGTATTCTAGGATTCGAAATTGAACAGGTAGCCAGTGTAGGGATGAGAAGATTGGGGTTATATGGTGATATTTTCTTGACCTTGTTCAATTTTAGTGACTCGGTTCTTTGAATCTCGTTCATTAAAATGAACAAATCTCTATTTTTCTTTTAGGTCATTTTAGTGCATTTCGTTCCTTCGATCAGAAAAAAAGAAAATGTAAAATTTGCAATAATCAGATCCCCTTCACCTCTCATATCTTCTGATCCATATGGTTTGTTCTTATGGAAGTCACATGCTGAAAGAACGCGAAGAGAGAACATGAGAGGTTAAGCTTCTCATTCTGTTCATCATCATTTGTTCTTAGCTGCATTGTCATATTTTCATTATTGGAACTACAGTTAAAGTTGGTGTATGTAGACGTGTTTGGAAATCTGATTATTGACAATTTAAATTTTCTTTTTTTTCTGATCAAAGGAACGAAATGAACTAAATGACAAAAAAAAAAAAAAAAGATTCATTCATTCTAATTAAGATTCAAAGAACCGAATCACTAAAATGATCCGATCTTCCCAACACTGCTATAAACTGCTACTGCGCATGACTGTTCTCATCATTTAAACGATGGCTTCTTTAAGACCCAAAGAACAGGAAGTGCAGTTATAAGCAAACAGAGAAAAAAGGAAAATGGATTCAATTGTTTTATTTTTTGGAAGCCAAACCCAATTAAACCAAAAATTCCTATTCATTCCTGACAAACCACAAAACGCGACATTTTTGCGACACCTGCTTTTCGGCTTTAAATTTAAACCGTTAGGATGGTGGTGTCGCAGTTGCCATGGTAACCCCTGCAGGCGTCTTTAAAATCCGCTAGCTAGCTAGCTAGTAATCGAAAAAGATGGCGTCTTTTGAAGACTTGGAGATTTTGCGAAGGAAAAACAAGGAGCTGCTGCAGAATTTAAAAGACAGAACGGAACACTTGCAGCGTCTACATTCGGACTGCGCGAGAAAACGGCGAGAAAACGGAGCACCGGAGTCCGTGTCTGAGCGCGCGCCTCTGAAAGAGACAACCGGAGGAGTGTTAAAGGTCTCGGATGCTTTTAATGACCTGAGTGTCGATGAAAAGAGTCCAAAAGTGGTCCGGAATATGGTGTGTGAACAGATAAACATGGTGAAAACCACACACCGGCCAGGTGAGAACTAGGAACATTCAGTAACACGGTTTATATCATCACTTCCGGTTTCGTTGGAAAGTTCAGAACTAACAAAGTCTGATCGAGATAAATATATAGAAGTTGAAGAACATAGAATGTTTTTGGATGCTGTATGATTTCTTTTTTAGTTAAACTGGGAGACCTAAATCTGTTCCAGAATGACAGAAAGCCTTCTGAATGAAGATCTGCTTTACATGGGGAAGTTGGAGTGGAAGATCTCTTGCTATAGACCTCCAACCCTATTGAACAGCATTGGGATGAATTTTGTTATGCTGACTGCACCCCAGGTCTCCCCACCTTCTCAACTAGATGAATAGATTCTCACACATCTTTACAAGCAGATCTTTACTACAAGATCTAGTGGAACATCTTTACTCTAAGAGATAATGTGAAGTGGGGAATAAGTAAATAAAAAATAAAAATAATAAAAACAAGAGCACATACTGAGCTGGGATAGTTAGGTGTCCACAAACTTTTGGCCATTTAGTGTATAACCTGACAAAATGTACATCGATCAGTCATAACATTAAAGCCAATGTCAGGTGACGTGAAATGCACTGATGAGCTCGTTACACGGCACCAATCACATGGGTGGGATTTATTATATACTCAGTAAATGCTTTAAGAAACATGTTCACTTGGCCTCCAGATTCCCCAAAGCCCATCTCAGCATGTCTGGTGGATTTTCATGGATCAGCTGAAGCTCAAACTTCTGGTCATCCCAGATGATTCATCTCAGGAGCTAATGATCTCTCTGCACGATTCTCTGATCTCCCTTTCAGCCCCCACTCACAACCTCGTGTTTACCATGGACACGTCCTTTTCCCTTTCGTTTCTCTTGTCGGTTCCTGCTCTACATCATCAGAAGGATTCGCCCATTTTTACCCACTCGGGTCAGGTTCTTGTTCAATCCGAGTCTGGCCTACTGCACCTCTCTGCACTCAGGTCTTCCTCTACTCTGCAAATGTTTCAAAACCCCGCTGCATGACGTCTTCCATTTGACTTCCCATGACAGCTACATGACTTGATTCGCTTCTTTGAAATTCGTTAGTTTTTTTTGTTTATAATTTTCATTTGTTTATAATTTTTTTCTTTAATCAGAAATTATTTATTTTAAATAAACAGATCCCCAACACGTCTACATACACCACTTTTAAATATAGTCTATGGGAGTCACGTGACAAAAAAAACCAAACAACTCGAACCAAAAGAGTCGAGAGATGAACTACTCAATTCTGTACATGACCTGCGGAGATTTTGCGACACTTCGCTCATTCGCTTCCAAAATAAACGAATCACTCTTTGAGACGACTCGTTCTTCTGAGTCGCTTTAAAGATTCGTTTTAACGAACGAATCGTTCACCTGAAATTACATGTATTGCTTTCGTGGCAGTGGAAACTCGCTGGAACTCGATTTTTCGTCGTCACGTCACACGTGCCACGAAACACTTCGAACACCATTTCCAATGAAAAATCTAATATTGATTTAGATATAAAATATAAGCTGCACTCAATACCATCTTCATCATACACACCAGCACTTAACCCGAAAGCATTTACATTTCTGATGAACGAATGTAGTAAAAATGTGGTGGTTTTAGCTGTTCATCACTCGTCCAATCCCGAGTATCCGTTTCTCAGATCAGATTCCTGCTCGAGGTCTTTTACATCCTGGACGTTCTGCGTAACTTCAGCAGTCATGTAGCTCACATCAATGTGATGCTGTTGATCTCAGCATCACTGCTAGAGTCAGAAATGTATCCTATTAAACAATATTGATTATGATAAATATTGTGGGGTGTAGGAGTGCAGTTACTGATAGAATTTGCTTATTGTTTATTTTTTTTGGCTTTCAAAGTTAAATTTAATTGTGCAACATCCTGTAAACAAGAAAGTTCCTGGTGTCACTTATGATGTAGAGATAAAAGTGCTACAGTGTGTGTGTGTGTGTGTGTGTGTGTGTGTGTGTGTGTGTGTGTGTGTGTGCAGGAAGTGAATGCATTTGTAAAAAAAAAACAAAAAAACATTCCACAGAATGTTTGCAGTATAAATAAGTGTATTTCCTAAAAATCCGGTCACGTAAGTAGAAAAACGGGTCTCATTTGTTTGCCCATGATGTGGCTGATAGAAACGTGTGAAGTTGCCCAGGCACGTTGAGGGATGAACTCGTTGACTCAGAAATATCAGCGACAACGACAATGTAAAACAGCTTTGTTTTTTTGTTTTTTCGTGACGTCAGATTTTCAGAGAAACGAAAAAGCAAAGTGGCTACACGCCTCAAGTGACGTCCTCCTTCAAGCTCGAGGGAAAAGTCGTCTACACGTCCGCTTTCATCCAGAACCAACCATGCAGCCCAGGTCCAGTATCGCACAGGACACGGGGCAGGTGAGTGCAGGACACATGAATGTTCTCATGGAGAACAGTTTAATTCCAGTTTTGTAACATGCCAACAAATGGCTGCACGCAGAGTCACAGGGAGCACCTGTGTACATCAGGAGTTGTGTGACTGGTGTTGTTCTGACCATGTTCGCTACCCACGTGCATTACCACATCTGCTATTCTGACCACGTGCATTACCACATCTGCGGTTTCATCACGAAACAGTAAGTTAGAACGGAGAGCAAACGCGAATCTCTGCGTAAAACTGGGCAAATCTGCCACAGAGACGTTGGACACGATTTAGCAAGTTTACGGCGATGCACGTCAACCCGCTCGAAAATGTCGAAACCATTCGGCAACTTGCGCACAACGATCATCAGAAAACAATCCATGACGTTGCTGCCGTTGTCAGTGTGTATTTCGGAACAGTCCAAGCGAGTCCATCATCTCCACCACTGAAAAGGCGAGGCAGGTCCACAGTTTGACCGAGTACATGCTCATCGTCTTTTTCCATATTCGCGGCATTGTGCGTGGAGAATTCGTCCCCAGGGGCCACACCATCAGTAGCGAGTTCTACTGCCAGGTTTTAAGCCGCCTGATTGAGGACATTTAGTAAAACAAAGTAAGACTCGAAACGTTTCGATCCCACCTCGTACTACATATATTGATACTGTATTAGATATTTTCTCTTCCTCTTGCATGATGTTGTGATTTGTGGTGAGAGTAGGGAGCAGGTGGAGGTACAGGGTGTAGAGAAGAGGAATGAAAGTCAGCAGAAGTAAGACTGAGTACATGTGTGTGAATGAGAGGGAGATTAGATTGAGATGTGCAGAGGAGGAACATGGGGTATATCTGCAGTAAGAAGGTTGAGGATGGAGCCTCCAGGCTGGAGGAAAAGAGGAAGTCCAAGGAGGAGGGTTTTGGATGTGGTGAGGGAAGACATTCAAGTCTTCATTTTCCAAGCGTGTCAAACACCTTCTGCGATTCGTGACGGTTCTCCACGACGGTGTCAAAACTGCAGCCTTTGAGCTTCACCTTCATCTTCGGGAAGAGGTTAAAGTCCGCAGGAGCCAAATCTGGTGAGTAGGGACGAAGCGAGATCATGTTGTTTCTGGTGAGAAATTGTCGTTTGATGAGAGCAGGGTGAGGGGCTGGTCAGAACGGGTGCTTTGAGGACGGATTGGACTGTAGTTGGTGTCGGCGGTCTGCTGCGCTGACTCGGGAGTGCAGTTTGCTTCTGATCATCATCACTGCACCCTGCAACTTTGTATATATGCTTCAAATGGACATTTGGTGCAACCCAGATGAGGATGGGTTCCCTCTTGAGTCTGGTTCCTCTCAAGGTTTCTTCCTTATGCCATCTCGGGGAGTTTTTCCTTGCCACAGTTGCTCATCAGGGACAAACATACTTATAAAGAACAAATTTACATTTGATCACCACATTATCTGTGTAAAGCTGCTTTGAGACAATGTTCATTGTTAAAAGCGCTATACAAATAAAAATGAATTGAATTGAATTGAATTGAACAGCACAGCACCGGTCGCACAACTCCAGATATACACAGGACGATGTCTTTCGGCACACTGACTTATAAAGGTCGGTTCTCCCTGTGACTGTGTGTGGAGCCTCGTGCTGAAATCTGCTGGAATGTTACAAAACAGGAGTGTGTTACATCTCTTCTAAATGAAATAATAATTGAGATCAGGTTCATACAGACAGAAAAAGTCAGAAACCCAAGCTACGTTTCTCCTTGTTCAGATATATAAAAATACCCCCTGATACTTCCCCATTTCCTCGTTTGTCACATGCGCGATGCTCAGAGACGTTTCTCAGATCCCTTGTTTGTGCTAAAACAACTGTCTGCACACTCGCATGCATATTTTTTGTTTTTTTTTATGTTTACTGTAGGAGACTCTGATCCTTGTGTGATTTTTCTTTTTCTCTTTTCCAGAGCCAAGTCAAGTTTCCACCTGGAGACGCTGAACTGGAGAGTGTGTCAGAGAGACGATGTGTGCAGCCTTTACTGGGATACGACTGGATTGCTGGTACGTTTTGGAGGGAAAGCTCTTGTTTTTTTTTCCCCTGTTCTTTTAATTTAAAGGGGAAATTAAATGGGATTTCAACCCATTTATAATTTATTGTTGAATATGGAAATAAGGGAACTGCCCAGAACATTTCCTCACACTGCTTATGAAGCTTATCACCACTAGGTAGAGTCCTACTCAAAAACCATTAGGATGGATTTAGACTGTAACATCAATGCCGGTGAAGCTGATCGTGTCACCCAGATATGAATGGGTTCCTCTTAAGGTTCCTTCCACAGTCTCACATCATTTCCTCTGGTTTGCTAATTAGATTTAAAACTTAGATGAGGCTACAATTTTGTAATAAAGAAAAAATTATATTCTGAATCTATTAAAGCTGCTTTTGTGACAATGTTCATTGTTAAAAGTTCTATACAAGTTACATTGAATTGAATAGAATAAACATGTGAACTACTGTATCTAACCTGGCTGTCGAACCGCACTGGAAGGGCAAAGGTTTGTGCACCTGAGCATTGGTATTCACAATTAGTCCCCATTTACCGTTAAAATAGCCTTCACTCTTTCTGGAAGATGTTCTAGATTTTGTGGAGCTTTGTGTGAGATTCATTCAGCCACAAACGTGTTGGTAAAGTCAGGTAGTGATGAAGGTGAGAAGGTGAGAAAGCCTGGGGTGCACTGAACCTTCACATTCATCCCAAAGGTGCGCAATAGTGTTGGAGCTCTATAGCAGGAGATCTTTCACCATGTAAAGCAGATCTTCATGGCGCTGGCTTTGTGCACAGGCGCTGGAACAGGTTTGGGTCTCCTAGTTCACATAAAGGGAAAATGTCAAGCTCCAGCCTGTGAAGACGTCCATATAGTGTATATGAGGTGAATAAAAACGTAAAATGATATTATTATATATTCGTTATATTATTATGATATTCATGGTATTCGTTCATCATCAGCTAAAAATGAGTATTTCGACGTCGGCTTGGTGTAATGAAGTGAAGTCACTGTTACCTCTCTAAAGCTGATTATTTTGTAATAACAGCACGTCCCTGTGTGATTGATTTATTCACAGAAATCCACCTGTCATTATCTTGTTTTTACTAACAGAAGAAGGTTTTCATTTACGATATTAAAGCGAAGGGAAAAAAAAAAGCATGAGGAAACTCGAAGCGTACAGATTTTAGGAAATAAATATAAGCTAGAATTCTTTTGGACATGTGTTTTGCATAAACTGCCCCAATGATTTTCATTTTGGAGTAAGTTTTTACTGGAAAATGCGTCTAAACTCATGTTCCTGGTTATTAAGATATGAACTGCAAGAAGATAACATCGATTCCTCCACGTGTTTGTGTTCAGGTCTGCTCGATGCTGAGAACTCCCTGACCGAGCGCTCCGAGCACTTCTTCAGCGAGCTCCAGACCTTCCGCCAAGTCAACAAGGACGAGTGTGTCCACAGTGCTTCCTCGTGGACAGAAGGGTGGGTGTGTGTGTGTGTGTGTGTGTGTGTGTGTGTGTGTGTGTGTGTGTGTGTGTGTGTGTGTGTGTGTGTGTGTGTTGGAGATTGTATATTTGATGTATCAGGGCTGCAACTGACGATCATTTTTTCAATTAATCGATGAGGATGCCTGAGGAATGGAGAAGGAGTTTGCTGGTAAGAATAAGAAAGATGTGCAGAACAGGGTGGAGAGAGGAGTTGTGGAATTGTATGAGGAAGTCTGGTGTGTCAGAGAAGTATGTGAGGGTGGTGCAGAACATGTATGAGGACAGTGTGACAGCAGTGAAGTGTGCAGTAGGAACGATAGACTGGTTCAAGGTGGAGGTTGGACTGCATCAAAGATCGGCCCTGAGCCCTTTCCTATTTGCAGTGGTGATGGACAGGTTGAAGGACGAGTTTAGACAGGAGTCTCTGTGGACTATGATGTTTGCGGATGATATTGTGATTTGTGGTGAGAGTAGGGAGCAGGTGGAAAAAGAGCCTGGAGAGGTGGAGGTACGTAAGGAAGTAAGACACAGTACATGTGTGTGAATAAGAGGGAAGGCAGTAGAGTGGTGCAGTTGCAGGAAGGATGTTGAGATGTTCATTGGGAGTGACGACGATGGACAGGATTAGAAACGAGTTTATCAGAGGGACAGCGCGTGTAGGACGTTTTGGTGACAAGGTGAGGGAGGTGAGATTGAGATGGTTTGAAAATGTGCAGAGGAGGGACATGGGGTATATCAGTAGGAGAATGCTGAGGATGGAACCACCAGGAAGGAGGAAAAGAGGAAGGCCAAGGAGGAGGTTTATGGATGTGGTGAGGGAAGTTAATTTGAAAGAGGCAGATGTAGAGGACAGAGGGGTATGGAGACGGATGATCTGCTGTGGAGACCCCTAATGGGAGAAGCCGAAAGAAAAAGAAGAATTAATTATTATTTTAATAATATTCAATTATCGTGAGTTGTGAAGATATAAGCATCTCGAATATATAATGAATTAAAGTTTGCATAATAATTAAATTATATATGCATAAATTAAATATACAAAAAAGCATTTGAACGTAGTAAAGCTGCAGTAAATCACGTCTAAAAACAGATAAGTTACTGTTGTAGTAGACAAATGCTATAAAAAGAGAACAGAACCGAGGGTTTTACAGTTTTTGCCGATGTTTCGTCTTCTGCCGTGACTTGGGACACACACTTGTTCCCGCTGCCGGTTGACCCTGTTCTCGCTGCCATATCGCAAGCAGCTGTGTTTTCTTACCCTCACCATAACCCTGATCTGGATAACAGCATTGGTTCTAGTTGTTGCAGCCCTTTATTTATTTATTAATTCATTTTAGATTTTATTCTCCTCACATGCCTCACAGTTGTACATCAACTTCTGTTTTTTGTTCCGTGTTTCCGAGATTTCTTCTTCTTTGTTTGTTTGTTTGTTAAATGCCCAGATTGACAAACTTGTACATTTACAAAATTCACTAGGTAAATCCCCAGAGTCACCTGAATCTTTGTTTTGTGCATTTGGTGTTAACAGGCTTCATGTTGGCCTCCTGGAATCTTCTCTAGAAGACGGCGTGACTAACCACGAGCAAACTCCAGACACTCACCAATGTATGGTTCTTTCTATTGGCATATGACGCTATTTTAACAGTACGTTCTCAACCACATTACTGATCTGATAATTTTTTTTTTTAGGTACGTTCTGCTACCGAATCAATAATCGGCTTTTCGCGACTCCTCTGGATGCTCAAGCTGCGTGTCCCGTTTGCAAGACGCCCAAAGAGAAGCATCCACACGGAGAGAAGGAGCCTGCGTTTATCAGGTGCGAATGTGACCAAGGAGAAGTTTGTGTTTTCTTTCATTAATGGGTATTAACTTCATGCTGGTGTTTGTGACCAGGGTCAGCATTCCTCGCTCAACACTTCTGCCCGCTTATCGGTACAAAGCGCACCGCAGATGCAGCTTCGATCCATCAGACAGTCTCGGTTTACCCTCTGTGAGGTTTTTTTAAATATCTATATAAAAGTGAAAAGAGAAAATGTCTGGATCAGTATTGAGGAACGCACTTTTGTGTTGGTTCCTCGTGCAGCACTGTCTGTCCGGATGGACAAACATCTCGATGGGAGCAGGATCCGAGATGAGCAGCCTAGATTTGAGAAGCTCCATGGAGATCAGGCCAAATCCAGAAACGGTGCCTTCAGCCCAGCTGGTGAGAATTTCCACTCATTTATCCATCAGCTGTCCATCTGTCCATCAAATGCTCTTCCACCCATTCATCCACCATCCAGTCACCCATCTATCTATCTATCCAACCATCTTCCCCGACCACTCATCCATCCATCTGTTTTCCATCCACTCACTTTTTTCCATCTATCCATCACTCTGTCCATCATCCATTAAACTATACATATGTACAGCTATCATCCATCCATCTAACAATACCAAACTCATGCATACAGTAATGATGACAAGTGTGGAAACTCCGAGTCTTTTATGGGTTTTGAGGGACACGTGCGTGTTCCTTTTGTTTTCATGCACTAAACCTCAGTAATGTCATGTTATGAAGATGTATTTTGACTAAACAAATCTATAAATGTCCAGAAGGAACATGCATGTGTCTCAAAAACCATGAAAACTTGGTGTTTTCAAAAGTTTTAACAGGCTCTTTATATTCTTGCACCCATCCATTACCAGTCATACAGTCTTAAAACAACAAACACACTCTACTGGCGCGTTACCTTGGTTACATCAGGTTACCTTGGCTACATGTAACATGGATGACATCACCACCACACAGGCACACAATTTCCATTCTCTATCCTTTTCTTCCTGAATAAATAAATGATCACATTTTATTAACATTGTTTTGGCTGCTGCCCCACGGGTAATTCCAGCAGTATGGATGTGTCATTTTGACTACTACTGACGCCATATGCAAAACTGGTCATGTGATTTGGAGAGAGGTGAATAATCAGAGAAAGATCATTCATTAGCAAAAGCAGCATTAAGATACAGTACCAGTCAAAAGTTTGGACACACCTTCTCCTTCAATGGTTATTATTTTTTATTATTTTCTACATTAATACTTGAAGGCATCCAAACTATAAAAGAAGACTTATGGATTTATGTACTAAACAACAACAACAACAACAAAAAAACCGCCTATAAAAGCAGCTCCCTTTAGCTTTAATGATTCATCATCAGATTCATGAGGTCATCACCTGGAATGGTTTTTAATGGTTTTGTCTTTTGTGACATTGTTTGACTTCTTAATGTGCTTTAGACCATCAGTTGTCTTGTGCAGAAGAAAAGGGTGAGTACACAGTCAATAGCAGTTTTAGTGTTACTACAGTGTTACTACTGTACAAGTCTATATTACGGCAGGAAACATTCAGCTGAGGAAAGCGTAAAGATCCATCAGTACTAAAATAAATGAAGGTCAGTCAGTCCGAAAAGTCTCAAAAACCTTAAACATATTCCCATGTGCAGTCTCTAAAACCCATCAAAACGCAATGATGAAACAGGTTCTAAGAACCGTTCTGAGAAAGAAAGACTAAGAGCTACCTCTACTGCAGAGGATATCACAATTTATCAGAATCGCCAGCCTCAGAAACCACCGAATTACATACATGTTTCTCAGAGCGCGAGTGATAGACATATTTCAACATCTCCTCCAAACAGTGTGAGTCAGAAGTAAAATAGTTAAATTGTGGCAAAAAAGAAACCATTTCTTCTGAAGAAAAACCAACAGAGGAGATGTGCTTGGGTCAAGAAACACCAGGAATGGACATTGAATTAGTGGAAAACTGTCTTTTGGTCAGATTGGTCCTCCTTTCAGATTTTTACTTTGAACTGCTGTCATTGTTAAATATACAGAGGGAGAACGGACGGTTCCTGAATGTGTGTTTGCCACTGAGAAGAATGAAGTAGGAGGTGTGATGGTGTGGAGGTGCTTTGATGGTGACATTGTTGTTGATTGAGTCTAAATTGAGAACAAACATAACCAGCATGGCTCCCACGGCATTTTGCAGCGACATGCCATCTCATCTGGTTTGCACTTTGTGGAACCATCATTTGTTTTCCCAACTGGACAAATGACCCCAAACACACCTCGAGGTTCTGAAGCTATTTGCTTAAGTAGGAGAGTGATGGAGCGCTGCATCAGATGACCTGGCCTCCGCAATCAGCCCATTTAAATCCAGTTGAGACGGATTGGTACGAGTTGGACCGGAGAGTGAAGGAAAAGCAGCCAACAAGCACTTAACACCTCTGGGAACTCTTCAGGAAAGATATTCTAGGTGACCACCTCATGAGGCTGTTTGAGAGAATCCCAAGAGTGTGCAAAGCTGTCATCATAAAGATCATAATCATAAGATATTCTGAGACATTTAACACATATTTGTTCACTACATAATTCCAGACGTGTTTCTTCATAAATTGGACGTCTTCAGTATTAAAGTACATATAAAGAAATAATAAGAATGAAGCAAAAGATACTGAAGGGGAAGATGTTTTGACTGGTTCTATAAATAAATGACTATAAAAGCACATGTAAATGCCACGTCTGTACAGTGCGGTTAAACTTTATTGATGTAAGTGTAAAACTTAGTTACATTTCAGTTACAGTTGAAATGTATTGACGTTGTTTCCACGGTAAAAGGGACATTTGCATGGAATTGCACTGAACTTTTTCCCCCTCAGGTGGTGTTAAGGTCCCCATTTATACGAGAGGTTAATGGTTATCAGGTTGTCAGTACAGGGCACACGGTGCTAACTGGTTTTAGCCCTGTTTCGCCCCGGAAACCTTGATTCGTTACATGGTACGGAGGAATTTGGTGGTTAAACCACTACACATCATAACTTTGAAGAAATCTGATTCACCAGAAGGAAATGACTTGCTGTAGTAAAGAAAGAAATGTTTGGAGGCAAACTGTTTTTGTATAAAGTGATGAGTGTCCGGGTGGTGTGATTAAAACCGAGTCACCGTCACCACCGCTCATGGGATATAAAGCCATTTCTTTTCCGCACCATTTCCCAACAATTAGATGTATTATTTTTTTTTTTATTACAGAACGACATGCTGTACTTTTTATCCATAAACAGTTACACGTTGAACAGCCACGAAACCAACAGAAAAAAAAATACAGCGTGTCTTGTTATTCCGATACCAGAACTAGTTTTGTACCACGCCAACAGATGGCAGCACAAGGCTGCACTCACAGTCACAGGGAGCACCGACCTTTACAAGTCAGTGTGCCAGATCTCACTCGCCTGATCCGGCTCGCGGTTGTGGGAGCGGATCCGATGCGGAGATCCACCATTAAAGAGCTTGTCTTCGACAAGAAGACTACACATCCAAGTGGCAGAAACTCTGGGAGTCCTATTGCTTTGCAAGGCGACTATTTTGAAGATGATAGCATGTAAACGTAAATAATATTTACACCTGTGGAAACTCCTACAATAGGCATGTGAGCGGCAGAACTTGGACCATGCAGCAAAAGGTGGCCTGGTCTGATGAATGACCTTTTGCGGGGTTTACCTGAGAATGAGATGGCACCAGGATGCACTATAGGAGGAATGCGACCTGGTAGAGGCAGTGTGACGCTCTGGGTGATGTTCTGCTGGGAAACCATGGGTCCTGGTGTTTACGTGGATGTTACCTTGATGTTTGATGACCTAAACATTATTACAGACCCCCTTCAATTACACCCATTCATGGCCACTGTGTTCCCTAAAGCCTGTGTACTCTTTCAGTAAGATGATGCTTTCTGCACATCCACACTGTCCAGGAACCGTTTGTGGAACATTAAGGTTCAAGCCGTCGGCCTCCAAATTCCTCAGATCTCAATCTGATCAAGTGGACGTTCCAGACGAACAAGTCTGATCCATTAGGATGTTTCCTTTCAGGGCTTGTGCTGATAATGTCTTTGTGCATCTCTGTAGTCTTTTCTCTTCTAGCTATAACACTCTGACATTTAAACCCCGGGATTTCCTGTGTTGTGTAGGAATGGTGAACCTTATCATCTGATCTCTTTATTCATGTTACTAACCCTTTGACCTTTTTATTTTTTTCAGATCTTTCCTCTTCAGTTGTAGAGATTATTGCTATGTTTTGTTTTTTGTGATATGCCCCATTTACAGAATCGCTCAGGGTCCAGGGCGTCAGGACGCCAGCTCTCCGATCAGCTTTTGCACGTTTCTCGTCTGGCGCAATATCAGATCCAGCGTCTCGCCGTTACCAGGAGAAACCCGAACATGAGCTCCTGCTGAGCATTTTACCGACTGTGCCGCTGAATGCTGATTTCAGGCGAAATTCTGATCACACAGATCATACAGGGGATGCTTTTCAGAGGAACTCCAGATGATCCTAATCATGCTGGTCTGAGCATGTTACAGATGCTGGAGTTTAGAACAGGCTCATTTATTTCATAAAAAGTTTTTTAAGGGCTAAAATATGAAGCAGTGCTTGAAGTGAAGGGCTTTTTTCCGGTTTTGTTGTTTTTGTTTTTTTCACGGTTAAATACCGTGTTATATTTGTGCAACACTTTATGTCGCCACATCAGCCACACTTCATCGTCCCTTTTTTTTGTTCTTACTTTGCAAGCTGACGTCCGTTTTTTTTTTTTTTTTTTTCTCCAGGAAAAGATATCATCAAAACCCTTTGATCTGTTAAATAAATAAAAAAATCACACGGCCCTTTATCTCGTTTCCGCTGTAGTTTCATCTCAAAAAAGCAAAACGCACCTGATAAGAAAAAAAGGTCAGAGCAGAAGGTGTGGCAGATGCAGATACTGTAGCTGAACTCGTATTGTAAAGGGGAACGGTGAGAAAGTAACGAAAGCCCCTTTTTTTGGGTTAATTGTGTGATTGCTGGTGGTGGTGGTGGTGGTGGGGTCGGGGGATGGGTGTAACGAGATGGGGCGTCCCCTCAGACACTATGGTTTTTATTTTGTGATGAAGTAACAAAATAAACAATATAAAAACCGTAGTGCCAGTTGGTTGATGAGTTACATCAGTGTGTGAAGGAACCACTTTAATTGTGAATTTATTTCTATATATACTGTGTATATATATATATATATATATATGGTTTTTTTTACTCACATTGTAGTTGATACTGTCAGCTACTCATCACTGTGAGTTCCTGGCCACAGCGAAGGTGTCAGCTTTTTAGGCCAAGATGTCAATTAAAAATAGCGTGTGAAGACGACCACAATGATCTCGCTTAATGAGTTTCTCTTTTTTTTTCATTGATTCTTGGAGTGAAGTTTTGCCTTCTGATATTTTAAGTTATTTTTAAAACTAAGGCCAACAAGGTCTCTCTCAACAAGTGTGGGCTAGTGAGAAAAAACCCAAAACAACAATTGTGCAGAATAATGCATTATGCACTCTCCAGGGTCTGAAATGGAAATAAATCCTTCCTTTCCTTTATTTTTAAACATGGTCATGTAAATGAAGGCTGAATAGAGGCTGCTAAGCACAACCAGGAGATCCTTGGACTAAAAAAAATATCACCAGAAGATCTGGTGTCTATTTTTTATAGATATATTTAAATCTGCCCAGTAGCTTCTACAGTGATCAATACCACACGCATATTCTTTTCCAGCAGAAACTGCTGCGGATGTCCTTTGAATTTCTTCTGGGTGGGAGGTTTTATCTCCAGTGGATAACATGGCGAACTTCTGATCAAAAGTTGACGGGTTCAAATCCCAAAAGCACCAACAAGGCCCTTAAAACTCAACCCGCCTGAGATAAGTGGACAAGGACATCTGCCATGAATGTAACTGTATATTCAGCTGTATGAGGTGATATTAAAAAGTTTGGAGACTAAGTTTGGAGGTGCTGTTCTGACCACGTGCGTTAAACACGTGAAACTGCTGCAGAATTGCCACAGAGACGTTTGACAAACGGCGATGCAGCATCGAGTAGTTCGAGGTGTAATTTTTATTTATTTATTTATTTATTTTTTTTTTTGAGTGGCACAAGACGGCAAGAGATCTTGAAGACCGTTCGACGAGCTCTTCAACAAAAAAGACGACTTCCAGAACACGTTCCAGAAGAACGCTGAAGAGCGCTGTATTGCTGTGCTGTGCAAGGGGACTGTTTTGACGCTCATAGCGTGTAAACTGAAACGGTACTTTCTTGTTAACAGAGTCAACAGTTAGTCAAGGTTAGTCAAGGTCAAGGTTTGCTGAGAGTCTCAGTCAGATTGTGTATTGATGCTTTTGATTTGGGGTGGATTTCTATGGAAGGCGTATTTTATATATATATTTTGCGTAAAAGCATGTTCAACGCTGAGGGTAAAAGTGAGTGGGTGACTAATCATTACTGGTTGAAGTATCGCTTGTATTCTGAGTGTGTGTGTGTGTGTGTGTGAGTGAAAGCATCTTTAACAGAGAATTGTGTGTTATTGCTTTGAGTTTTATCTCCTTGCTTTACTAAAAGTGCTGAGGTAGCAAATCTCAAAATGAAAGTGCATGAGAGGGGGTTTATGGGGGTGTATAATGATGTATGAATCAGAAAGCTTGAGAATGTACCACAGTGTATGAGTATATAAGAGAGAGGAAAAGTGTGGATGCGTGTAAACATTTCAACATGCTCAGAAACATCAGTGAACATCAGTGAACAGAAATCATCCAAATCTAATCAGAATTCCGTGTGACCAGTTTTTTTCCCTGCAAAACACCATCAGTTCTTCTAACTACATTTGCAGGCAGTTTTTTGAAGGGCTTCAGCTGGTAGGTCGTTCCAAACATCTTGGAGAACTAATCGCATATCTTCTGTGTGTGTATGCTCCTCAAATCCTTCTTTCTTAGGGATTTACTCGAAGTTAATATCAAAACTATCACTTCATAACAACATTTCTCAATGATCTTGACAGAATGTCTGGGGTCTTAAATAACTTCTACAGAAGAAATTTGGGGCCAATCAGACGCCTCCCTGATGGTACTGCATGATGGATAAGTATATGCCTGTATTTCTCATCACTGAGGACACCATTCATGACCATGACCAAATCTCCAAGACCATTTGCAGAATCGCAGCTGTGCACTTGCAGGAAACCTCCATCATGCCTCGCTCGTTACTGTACCGCTCTCCAGCATTTCTGCTACAGCCAAGTATTTCAGACTCATCAACCCAAAGAACCTGCTTGAATTTTTTCTCCAGTCTGTGTGTTTCTGAGCATAGTTGAGTCTCTTGGCCTTGTATCCATGTCAGAGGTTTGGCTTTTTCTTCACAATTCTTCCATGAAGACCACTCTGAGACATGAAGTAGAGTTTGGTTGTTTCTCACATAGTTTGAAGTTTCAGTTCATGATTGTGTTTCAGTTTACATATTAAACTAATGATCAATATCACCTGCTCGGTATCACTTGCACTGGTTAATCAGACATCTGACTCTGATCCTACAAAATCCCTGAGTTTGTGTGCAAAAGCCGAACGCTTGATTCGATTTGAATTTCTCTTCTGTTTTCTCACGTTCCCTCTTCACAGTATCTTTCACACCTGCACACACACACACACACACACTACTGTACAAAAGCGTATGGGGGTTTTTGAGGTCCTATGAGTCGTGTATTAGAGAGCGTGAGTGTGTGTATTGTATATAAAGGTGTGTGCGAAAGTGTGAAATGCAGTTTGAAGGGTCTTACAACATTTATGGAGCAGTGAGAACAATCCTGCTCTTTTCTTGTCACCAATCACATCTTCTCTATCTCTGCTCCTGATATACCAGTGACCAAAGTTCCCATACTTTTTTTTTCTTCTTATTGGATCTGCATGATTCATCCTTACCCCTGGATGGAGATCTCTCTTAAATTGGAGACACTTGGTGCAGGAGGGGGATGGTTTCACATCAACAGCCTAAAGATCATGAAGTGATTGAGCAGCTCAAGAAATTTGAGACTGGATTTGGACTGGAATTTATATGAAAAGTCTCAGGAACACAGCAGATGATGAAACTGTGATGAATGGACATTCGATGGGCAAGATGAGGATGGGTTCTCTTTTGGAGTTGGGTTCCTCTCAAGGTTTCTTCTTGAGCCAGTGGTGAGTGAGGTGAAGGACAGAAGAATTATAGATTATTCTATACAATTTTTTTTAAATTTACAATTTATTTTTATTTGTATACATCTCTGTAAAGCTGCTTTGAGACAATGTGCCTCGTTAAAAGCGCTTTATAAATAAAATTGCATTTTGAATTAAAGTGAAAGTGGATTTATGTGAAATGCGCGTTTGCATCAGATCATAATGAAATGCCTTCAAAATAAAATGAATAAATAAATGAAGTCCCACATCAACTAGATGTTTTATCTTTTCTCCCTGCATTCTGCTAAGTGTGTGTGAGTGTGTGTGTGTGTTTCCGAGTTGTGCGTTTGCGCTTTCGTGCGCGTGAGTCACGTCACAGCGCTTTATAGGCGCAAACTTCGAACCGATGCGGGTTTTTTTTTTTTGCTCAGTCGGAGAGGATCTCTTTTTCATGAAGCTGCGGAATCATCCCTGCTCATCATGAAGACATGGCCATGGCTGCTGCTTTCTGTCTTGATCCATATGGTAAGATCTGAATCCTACTGGGGTTTTTTTTGTTTTGTTTTGTTGTTTTTGATTTGTTTAGTTTTTTTTTTTTTCTCAGAACAAAAAAAGTTGAGAAGAGAGAGAGAGAGAGAGAGAGAGAGAGAGAGAGAGAGAGAGAGATAGAAGGAGAGGAGAAGTGATGTGATGCTCTAAATAATATCTGGGAGACTAATGAATGATTTGAGAACTATCTGTCTGTCTGTCTGTGTGTGTGTGTGTGTGTGTGTGTGTGTGTGTGTGTGTGTGTGTGTGCGCATTTTAATCCTGTTACTCTGATAACAGCAAAGATGAGGAGCATCATTTTTTTTTCCTGCTGAATGACTTGTATAAAGCTGATGTTTGGACCAGATGTGCTCAGATTTAAGTCGAATTGGTGCTCAGGCTGATCCAAGCTTCTCAGACTCTCTGAAAAACCTGAACTGATTTTTTTTGAGGTCCACGTCATCCATTATTTCTGTCAGAGTTCAGAGTATGTAGGTTACTCTAAAGCATCAAAGAATTTCCAGGCATTTCAGAGATGTGCATATGTGACTGTGCAAATTCACACTTACTGGTAGATTGACATTCATTTCACTCTGCTCTTTCATCTGACCACATAGCATGAGTGTGTGATCTACTGTCAGATAGTCTAGAACTGATCAGCATCATTGATAGAAGGTGGACCCTTTTTTTTTGGGGGGGGGGGGGGGGGGCGGTTTCACGGTACACACACACACACACACACACACACACACACACACACACACTTCACTGAAATGTACTCACATGGCCATTTATGAGGTTTTCTGAGATCATGGCAAGTGTCAACTCTTTGCATTCCAGATATATATTTAGTAAGTGTGGTTTGGGTCATGACTGATCAGCCCACAGATCTTCCCCGACGTTCTCTACATCTTCTCGCGTCAAACATGTGTTCACGTTAATGTCACAGTGATACGCTTTTATGAAAGCTCTCCTGCATGAAGAACGGAGAGAAAGACGAAAGTTCATAAAAAAGCTCTTTATATCAGCAGCTCTGTGTGGGGATCAAGACATTTTTCTGCTTTTGTTAATTCATAAATGCGTGCGGTTTGGGGGTGCTGGAGTCTTGCCAGGAAAAGAAATTTATATAGTTTCATTACGGTTTTGTGTGTGTGTTTTTTTTTTTGTTTTTTGCTGTGTGTTGTGTTGGGGGGGTTTGAGGGGGGTGACAAGGCTTGATGTTAGTGACAACATGACCTGAAAATTTCCCCCTGAAAAATAACTAAAGCCTTTTGGTATATGTCTTACTACTTTACTAATCAACAATGAGTCAGAATGAGTCAAAGTGCATTGCAGATGAGCTAACTGGCAATTAACTTCTCATCTCCTTTTCTCTTCTGCTTCTTCTCCATCGTCTCCCTCATTCACCACCTCTGCTTCTTTTTCTCTTCTTCTTCATCTTTTTCCAGGTTCCTCCAGCATGTTCAGCCCCTTCTCCATCAACCAGCAGACCAGGTAGGCTTTCCAAAAGAAATCAGTGTGAAGATTTTTTGAGGGTTTTTTTTGGCCATCATGATAAACGACTCAGCATTTTCATTATGCTACAAACAAAGCAAATCCTAGTTACGTCATCATTAAATAAAGGAGTTTTGCTTTTCCACAGAAGCGGCCTGGAGGTCAAGGTCGCCCTCTAAACACGGCTCAAGTCACATCAGAGAAAACAGAGGTCCCTTATTTCTCGTTAAAGTGGGCGAATGTCATGTTGTTGTCTACTCGATCCACTCGGCTCTTTCGGTATTGCGCAAATTAGAGGAAACATTACGAGCAACAGCGTGTAAACACAGGCCCTTTATTGGAAAACGACCCAACCTTGACACGGGCTTCGGTTTTTTGGCACACCAAATGCGAAGTACACTTACATGCAACATAATCCTATTAAAGACAAGGACATGTGCAAATAGTTTATCAAAAACCATCTGAGCGAACCGTTAAAAAAGAACCGTACGTGTGAAGGGAACAGGCCTTTAAACACTCACCCGTTTACTCATTTTCTCTCAGCTCAGAAGTTAATATATAAACTGGGACAAAAGCTTTCCTTCTAAATGACCAAGAGGTGAATGTGTGTGTGTGTGTGTGTGTGTGTGTGTGTGTGTGTGTGTGTGTGTGTGTGTGTGTACAGTGTATACATATACATACATACATACATACATACACAATCTCTATGGATGTAAAATAGATGTATATACTTACAATGTGTTTGTGTGTGTGTGTGTGTGTGTGTGTGTGTGTGTGTGTACAGTGCATACATATACATACATACATACACAATCTCTATGGATGTAAAATGGATGTATATACTTAGAATGTGTGTGTGTGTGTGTGTGTGTGTGTGTGTGTGTGTGTGTGTGTGTGTGTGTGTGTGTGTGTGTATACAGTATATATATATATACATACATACACAATCTCTATGGATGTAAAATAGATGTATATACTTACAATGTGTTTGTGTGTGTGTGTGTGTGTGTGTGTGTGTGTGTGTGTGTGTGTGTGTGTGTGTGTGTGTGTGTGTACAGTGCATACATATACATACATACATACACAATCTCTATGGATGTAAAATGGATGTATATACTTA
The DNA here is from genome assembly GCA_039877035.1 of Silurus lanzhouensis. Classification (NCBI taxonomy): domain Eukaryota; kingdom Metazoa; phylum Chordata; class Actinopteri; order Siluriformes; family Siluridae; genus Silurus; species Silurus lanzhouensis. Next base: position 889,114 of record JBCEWE010000202.1, read on the forward strand.
GAATGTGTGTGTGTGTGTGTGTGTGTGTACACAGTGTACAGTGTATACATATACATACATGCATACACAATCTCTAAATAGATGTATATACTTAAAATGTGTGTGTGTGTGTGTGTGTGTGTGTGTGTGTGTGTGTGTGTGTGTGTGTGTGTATATCTATCTATCTATCTATCTATCTATCTATCTATCTATCTATCTATCTATCTATCTATCTATCTACACACACACACACACACACACACACACACACACACACTGAGTCAGAAGCATTTCATGCTAATCTGTAAAATCTGTTACTACTCATCTTGTTTACCGGCGGACTTCCATGTGACAGAAGAAGATGCTCGTTGTTTTTGTCAGCGTTGGCTTTCTGAGCTGGCCGTTAGTGTTTCTTGAAAAAGAACAGTTTTGCTAGTCATTTCTGAACTGTTCGTACAGTCATCATGCAGTGCAGGTGGCAGCCTCGTGGCTAGTTATGTTATGACGACAGAGCTAAAGCTAAAGCAGGGGATTAAAGCAGTAAAGGTGTAAAATGTTCTCTTCTGATCTCCTGATGACGTGGCGATTTTTTTTCCCTTTTTGTTCTTATTCCTCCCATTGTTTCATCAATTCAGACAGAAAATCAGATAAACAGACATCGTCAGTCGTCCTTCCCGCTGTAACACGAGACGTTTTATCCGATTGAGTTTTAGACTAAAGACTAAAAACGTATGAGCGTTCCGACAGGACTGAAACTGGAGACTCCTTCCATGACAGAAATGATTCAACCGTTGTACATGTTTTTCTTCTTCACATGCAGGAGGGGTCTTGAAATGTCCTGATGGACATTACATGTTTCCGAGGAACGGGATACTCAAGTGTTCTCAATGCATGCCATCTTGCACTGGTAAGATCGTGGAACGTGGCAACATTGTTTTGAGATTTGGTGTGTGTTTGTGGACTCATTTTGTGTGTGTGTGTGTGTGTGTGTGTGTGTGTGTGTGTGTGTGTGTGTGTGTGTGTGCAGTGAACAAAAACCAAATCGAAGTAGCCGCCTGTACAAAAACAAGTAACCGTCAGTGCCTGTGTGAGAAGGGTTTCTTCTGCCCCAGTCCAGTGAGTAAGACCTGCAGGAAGGACTGCCTTCCCTGCACCAATGGCTTCACCAGCACGCCCAATCTGAACATCTCCTGCCAGAAGTTCAAAGAGTAAGTCCCGTCATCCGATCCGGGTCAGAACTTCTGTTTGATATGCTGTGAGGAGAATCAGGAGAATATTTTATATTGTAGTGCATGTAAACACGGATTAAAAACCGTCACCACATCTGCCCACAAGCTCTGAAATTCCCGGAGATTCCCTGCGTGCATTTTTTCACCACTCGTTATGGGAACACCCGGTGAATAACACAACCTCTGCATGCTGAGCCTTGTGCTGAAACAATTCTCTCCCTTTCTCGTTTGCACTCTTTCTCATTCTCTCTATTTCTCTCATGTTCCGGCTTTTTTCACTATTAGGTTTTGGGGTTTTCTAGTTGGTTTTCCTTGTTTTCTTCCCGCTATCTCTCTCCCTCTCTTTCTTTCGCCCTCTCTCTCTTTTCCGGACTCGTGTGCTTGTACATTTACATAGTTACTCCGGGCTGGATTCGGTTTTAGTGCCGAGAGCGATGACGTGCAGCTGTCCAGATGTTGAAAAGAAGATAATACGCCTTGTTTACACGCGAGCAGGTGACATGAAGTGGTGGTGGGTTTGGCGAGATGAAGAGTTCAAGAAACCCGTAGGAATGCAGGAAGAACGTACAATGGGACCAAATATGGGGCGATAGGGCCATGTAAATAAATAAATAATAAATAAATCAAATATATTCCAGAAACAGGGATGAGTGTTGGAACAAGTGGGAGGAATTGTTGAATGTAAGCGTATTCTAGCTTTAATGAAGCGTATATAAGGAGTGTTTTTCCAAAACGTGTCGAGTCATTCGCATATATGACGCATCTAATAACCCCGGTTTCGGTTCAGATCTGTCGGGAGACGAGTTTCTCACTCAGGCCCAACTGTTATTCTCATGATGATTCGTTATACCTCAGACATTTTCATCAGCTTTTCTTCACCTCGTGATATTTCAGACGCGATATGATGAAGTGAAAAATGGCGAGTTGCTTTTCTTCCACCTTAAAGTTTCCCGAAGCATAAAAATGAAACCTTTAAACTTTACAGGTGGAGGAAACTTCAACCGATATTTCGTTGTAGCGTCAAAAATGCGTCTCTCGTTCTTTGACACCATTCTGAGATGAAAATCGTGGCACGTGGAGGTTTTCTCCTGCTCCTGTACTTCATGTACTGTACAAAACATCTGTAAATATTTAGACGCCTGAAACATAGCTGAGCTGATATTACATGGGATGTTACACTTAGACGGGGTACAAGATAATATCTTGCAACCCAAAGCAAAGCAATTAAAACACTTTACTGATGTTGGTACGTGGGTTTAGCTGAACGATGGCTTTTGTAGGTGAAAACCACAACACCTACTATGTGTGAAAAAAGCTTCTGCTTACGTCTCACTTACTCTGTGTATACGTCTCTCTGGCAGATGTGCTAGGGGGGAGCAGGTGATTGCAAACGGCTCTTCCACTGCAGACCATGTGTGCGGAATCCCTTCCGTAGATAACTTCACGACTCCACCGCAGGACAAAACGAACACCACTACAACTCAGAGGCTCGTGTCGTCTAACCCCGAATTCCATACCAGCCGTTTAGTCAGTGGTCAGGCCAGCGATCAAAACACGGTGACATCTTCACCCTTGAGAACCGAAGCTTCTCCAGGTTTTTTTCAAGCACCGACTACAAGTATGTAACGTGATATTGTTCCTATTATTCGACAGCTACAGTTTGACTTTTTTTTTTTTTGGTATTGCAAAGTGCATTTCTTTGTTTCTCCAACAGGGGGCCCTGCTTTACCATTTGAGGCCAATTTAAAGACCACTTGGATCTTTTTTCTTCTGCTGCTCATAGCCCTGTGTCTGGTCTTATGCCTGTCCTTGAAGTGCAAGAGCAGCGCTATCAAGTGCAGGCTGGAGCAGGCAGGTGTGTACCCACAATGCATTACACACGCTAACAACAAACACGTTCGGAAATTTATTTGCACGAGGTCCAGATTGAACATGTGATGTACGAGGTCATGTGACTCGAATGTAAGCAGTGTTTTGCCCATACGCATCATTATCATCTTCATGATCATCATCGGCAATTTAGCGAAACAACGATGGAGACATGGTTCTTCTTCAAACTGTCACCACAACGTTTGAGTAACACAAGCGACCTGGAATCTCCTGTATGCTGTAGTATCACTACGAGGCCCAAACACTGTTCCAGCACGATGACCAGGCACAATCCTGTGCACAAACCCAGCTCCATGTTGGTTGGTTTTAAAGTCCGGGTAGAAGAACTCAAGTGTCCTGCACAGAACCCTGATCTCCTCAAACCGACTGAACATCTTTGGAATGAACTACAACTGGAGCCTCTTTGACATCCGGACACCGGTCCTTGATCTCACTCAAGACCTTTTGGAATTGAGAATGAATTCAAATCTCCTCAGGATGCTCCTGAAACTTCTGGTGTGAAACCTCTCCAGAAGATTGGAGCTTATGATCGCAGTCCATATTATCCATATGCACGTGGATTTAGAATGGCTTAAAACTATATAGGAATCACAGTTCAAGCTAAACTGTGTACCTTGTTAAAGGCAGGAAAGAAGCTTCAAATGTGATCTTTTGGCTCCTTTGTTTCATCCTGGATGCACGTGCTCCAGGAGATGCTGTTGATTCTGTAGATTTGTACCTGCTGCTTTAATCAGAAAGACTGTCCTGTGCTCATCCCAGGAATCTGCTCATACTGTACTGAACATCTACAAGTAAACATGGCTTCTCTTTCAAGGTTTCTTCTTCACATCATCTCAGTTGTGACCTTCTTCTTTTAGGCAATAAAGCTTCATTCTTTCATTCATACAACTGAGCAGCTATTGGTTAAGGGCCTTGCTCAAGGGCCCAGGAGTGGCTCCTTGGTGAGGCTGGGATTTGAACTCACGACCTTCAGAAACAAAGTCCAATGCTCCACTCAGTAACCTACCACTTCCTCTAAGCTGCTGTAGGAGAATCCTATCGATTTGGCTCCTACGGACTTCACCCTCTTCCTGAAGATGAAGATGAAGCTCCAAGGTCGCTCGTTGACACGCTTTGAAAAGAAGACTTCCAGGACACGTTCCAGAAGAACACTAGGAGCTGTATTGTTGTGCACGGGGACTATTTTCAAGGTGATGGTGTGGAACCTAAACATAGATAAAGTACCTTCTTGTAAACAGAGCGAGTCATGAAACTTTTCGACTCCACCTCGTGTGTACATTAATGGCATTTTGTAGGGTGGTATAAAGTCTCTATAAGTAAATACACCCCTGTAGTCACGTGTTCGAAAAGCCATCCTCCGAAAAAACTTGGAGGAAATACAGTTTAAAAAGCAAAGAAATTAGGAGAAGTGCTTCTTCTGTAAGAGCAGGTTCTGTGTTTACTTATTATGTCTTTGATGTGAATGTGTTCATTGGTGGATTTCCCACACCGACTCGTGCAAATGAGTTAGTCGGTGTGTTTTTTCCCGCTCACTGGGTTTGCGTGTTACACTTTCCGTTAATGCCCACGTTCGCTCTGACCAGCACCTGTGGAGGTCTTTTTTTTATAGCAGCCCAAAATGCAAAATCTATTTTTGATGCACAAACAGTGCAGCAAGCAAAAGAAAGCTGTCGTGAACATTCACACCTTTCTTTTCGGCCTAAATTAAACCCGAACGTGAGATGATCAGCCCTCGTACTGGAATCTCCCTCGATCTGCCTTTTTACTGTAAACCACATCGCCTCAGAACTCACGTGCTCTCTTTCCCATTAAAGCTCACAATGATAGAGTTTCATAATTACATCCTGGCGAATGCTTTATACAACTTGAGAAACCACCGGACCGTGTTAAGTAGTGCATTTGAACACGTTCGGCGTGCTCTCAGGCGTACTGCAGTGCACTTTCACTTTATGACAACGCAATATACAAATCAATCAGCGTGCATTTATGAGAATCGGACATTCTGAGGAGAAGCTCATCGTTCTTCTCTCGTTGTCTCTTTAGGTCTGGTGTTCAGGAGATACGTGAGTGACCCTTCTCCTTCTTTTTTTTTTTTTTGGCTTACTCTTGCACAAAATCACAATTTTTTTAACCTCACACACACACACACACACACACACACACACACACACACATACTTGTGCTCATTTCTGCTTTTTTTTCTCCCTGCCCTTTACAGCAGCCCGTGTTCCCTGGAGTCGGCCCTAACACAGACGCTCCGGTACCCGTGAATGACGTCACAGACATCAGAGATCAAAGTCAGGGTCAGGGGTCATTCCCAGGGAAAAATCAGAAGGTCACCATGGAGCACGTGGGAAAATCGGACGGCATCAACAACACTGTCGGTGAGGGAAGATAATGGATCACATTTTCTGAAGGTCAAGCTGACTAAAGGGTTGCCTTTACCTTCAGAAACGTGACCGATTTGTTTCTGGATGTACGCGAGAGGAAGCAGTTTTGGTTTGTCTTAGCGGCGATGCGTGTCAACCCCTGACTTAACAGATTTGACATAGCTCACGTGCTCCTCCTTCTGTTCTCTTTCTGTCATCAGCTTTTCTTCACGAACCATCAGTTCACTGATCAGACAAAACTCTGAAATCAATGCATGAGATTGGCTGAAACTGAGCAGCTGCTACAGGAGCCGTGCTGAGACGTGTTGAGAAAACTAACACATAGATAGATGGATAAAAATAAAGATAGAGTTCAGCGTAAGGTGTTTTATCTGTCCACACCCTCTTATTCTGTTCCCTTTGTTTTCATGAAGTGTATTTATTAGGATGCACTTCAGCTGTTGGATCTCCCTCATCAGAAACCAAACTCGAGTTTACGAACAAAAAGAAGTTCTGGTTTTGTGGTTTTAAGAAATGAAACTCCAAGAGTCACGTTGTGGAAGTGAAAATGTGCAGTTCCATAGCCAGCATTTCTGCACTGACTCATGTACAGGAATCACAGCCCTCACTGGGAGCCAAAACATATTCACATCTTAAAGTCTATATTTCAAAGTATGATTTTCGCTACTATATAGTGTTTATATGACGTGCCTTCCTCACACACACACACACGCACGCGCACACACACACTCACTCATACACACTTTACATGCTTCAGTGTGGCTTTAAAAGGAAAACTTTACGGCTTTTGGTTTGTGTGGCCTAGATTTTTTTTTTTTATCAATCACACTTCACGTTTCTTCTCTCCACAGGTTCTATTTTCATCTACTCCCCCGGGATGGTGATCCTCGGCTCGAACTCGAACGAGAAGAAAGAGGAGGTGTTTTCGGGCGGCGAGGAGGAGGAGGAGGAGGAGGACGTACGTCTCATGAGCGTGCCTCAGCAGGAATCCAGCTCTGAAGAAGTCCTTATCAGGTTGGCCACGCAGGAGGAGCTCGACAAGGAGCTGAGCATCCCGGTCCCGGCTACGAGCAAATGAAAACCCTGCAGGACGCCTGAAAAGGAGTATACGCATCAGCACCAGGGGCCTCACCGGGTCACGTGTTTAGACCCTGGTCCTGTTCCAGCACAGAGATGAATCAGGCTGAGTTTGTTTGTTTGGCACTGGGACTTCTTTCAGGGTTTTTTTTTTTACTCAGTGTGGGAGGCAGTGTGAAGTGAGTGATGGTGTAAGAAAAACTCCCAGGTTGCTATAGTGATAAAATGTACTGTAAATAGGAATATATATATATATAAGATTATATATATGTTATAGAGATAGTAAGAGATATTTGATGGTCGTTTGTGCTTGAGTGCAGCTTGACCTGTGAGTTGGATGGACAGAAAAAGCAGACAAATAGACAAAAAGGAAGACAGACAGACAGACAGACAGACAGACCACGCTGTACTGAAGAAGTGTGGGTGCACGCAGAGTTAAAAATACCTCAATGTGGGATAAAAAGACTGCTGAATGTCAGAGACTTTCGCTCGAACCCTCGTGTCTCTGCCACTTATTACTGTTTACTGCTGTGCAGTCGACTTATAATCTTCTTTTTCTTCTTCTTTTGTTTTCCTTTTCGAACTTTCCTACTTTTCATTATAACTATTAATATTCCAAAAGCATCTTCCACGTTGCCTAGGCTCATGAGCACTGCATTAGCTTTGTGACAGCATCTGGAATTCACCCTCGAATTCCAGAATAAAACGCATCGTGGGATATCCAATGACTGAAACAAAATACGACCTGGAGTGGGGTTTTTTTTTTCATTTGCAAAATTTTTACATTTATTATACTTTTTTTTTTTTAAAAAGGTCACGCCTTTAGTTACGCTTAAAACACCTCTGGAACGTCCGTTCCGTCACCAAACCAGACCCTGGAACACGTACCCTTTTCTGTCCTGTTCTGTTACAGCTTCACTGTTACAATGCGCTGACACTGGAGACTCCTTCCTTCCTTCTAAATCATCTATTTATAACACTTTATATTTAAATAGGAGGTGGTTAATGTGTTAGACTTCTGATCAGAAGGTTGTGAGTTAAAATCCCAGCACCACCACCACCATGCTGCCCATGCTGAGGCTCTTGAGCAAGGAACACACCTGAACCCCCTCAACTGTTCAGGTGTATAAATGAGATTATTGTTATTGTTGCTATGGAGACGAGCATCTAAGAAATGGCATACATGTAAATTTACAGATGTTGTTGTTGTTGTTGTTGTTGTTGATGCATCTGAAGGGGAAACCTGTTACAGTTCCTGGAAAGTCAGAAGTCCACATAAATATTTCAGCTTGTAAAGGGTTTTTTCCTGAGTCACCACACACACACACACACACACACACATACTTACAGGCTGGTGTTTGTTTGGAAGACACTTTCCTTTTGTGAGTTGAGGAGTGTTATCTCACGTCAGTTATGTACATGAGCGAATACACGAGCACTTTGTACACACACACACACACACACACACACACACACACACGTCCGGTGAGGAAATGATCATTCGGACGACGATCATTGCTGCAGAGCCTGTGTGCTAAACTAACTAGCTAATTTTAGCTAGTGTTAAGAATGAATTATAGTTTGTTTATAGTAAACACATTTTTTTTTAAGGCCTTAGTAACAGAGGTGCACAAACTGGGGGCTGCAGAACAAAGCTTTGGTTTTAATTTCTACTTTAACACCCTGTATATGTTATGTTTTATATACAAATATATATAGTTTTTTGTTTTTTTCGTTTTTTTAAGCTGTGTAAAATATACAGAAAATATGAGGGCTGTTCCAGTCAAACCGGGACTTGACCAATTTCAAGGAGTGGAAACTGCATTTTTTTAGACATTTTTTAGACAAGATTCAGCAAAGAAGGATTCGTGAATGCACCTTCGATCATGCTAGGACATGGTGCTTCTTCACCAGTTCTGAAAGGCTGACCTCTGAGGAACTCTTTCAAGGATCCAAATAGTCCTTCAACACAGCGCAGAAAATTTGTTACGATTTTATTCAGCGTTTCCACGGAAAGATTCGTCTCTTGTGCAATTCCACGAGCGGTTGGTTATGCGTCGATTGTCCAGGATCAGACGTTCCACTCGTGGAATGTTCACTGCTGTGGGCTGTGGGCGACCACTGATGGCTATCTCCGAAACATTTGATACCATTCTAATGTTTTTCTGCGGCCGAGCGTCTCATCGCCGTCCTGTTCTCGAAGTCTTCTTTAGATATCCGTGGGTTTTTACGCCCTTTATCACAACAAACTTCAGCACCATGCGCTGTCCCATGCACACGCTAACACTTGTCTTCCATCTTGATCAACGGTCTCTAACGTTCCCGGTTTGACTTCAACACCCCAAAGTTTGTTTGTTTTTTATTGTATAAGTTTCATCTGCATGCTTTGTGACACTCTTTATTTATGGAGAGGCAGCGGTGCACAGACAAGAGGAAGTTTCCAGCTGTTTTGAAACAGCGGCAAAAACATTTTATGCAACACAAAGGGCTGAAAGTAAATCAAGTGATTTGTTTGGCTTACGAAAGGAAAATATTCGCTCTGCCTTATAGCTATCGTTTAATAAATCGCTGAGAAGACGACGATGTAAACTGAGACCGCGCTCCTACTATAACAAATACGCTAGCTAGCTGACTAGCAGTGAGACGGATAATAGGATATCTCGTTAATGATGATGGTTGTAACAGTATCTTTACCTGGTTTAATTGTGGACAATCACGTTTCATTACACCAAAATGTCCCTGATGGTTGTAATGTATGTGATGTGATGTATGTTCTTTATTTGAATCATCGCCTTGAGGTTTGTGATTCCCGTCCGGAGATCTCAACCTGCTGCTTGTTATCATTACAGTGTATTTTTTTTTCTTTTCCACATGCTGTGTCTTTTCACTCAAATAAAGCCAAAGTGTAAAACTCCATACAGACCACTGCTTCACTTTATGTAAAGGTTATATATTTCTAACATATATATATATATTTTTATTTTTTTTTTACTTCTATCTCATTTTATAGTGCAAAATTCATACCTAGAATTTTCGACCTGAAAAAAGCTGTGTGAATTGGACAGATCTCTACGGATGCCCGAGTTTCCGTGCGAATTCCAGTGAAAAACATGCAGAGCGACTTCGAAAATCCCTCCCATGTAGTGCAAACTACACTGCATGGACAAAAGTTTGTGGACACCATACCATCAGATCATCCACTAGATTTAAGGGAGATTTGTGCTCATTCAGCTACAAGGATGTTAACGTCAGGAACTGATGTAGGTGTGGTGAGGAGGCCTGGGATACAGTCAGTGTTTATCCCAAAGGTATTAGAGCTCAATAGTAGGAGATCTTCCATCAAATCCAACTGAAGTAAAACATCTTAATTTAAAAGAGAATACCCTTTATTTTTCACATGTACATTAGAGCACAGTGTAATTCTTTCTTCACATATCCCAGCTTTTGCTCAGAAGCTGGGGTCAGAGCACAGGGTCAGCCATGATACGGTGCTCTTGGAGCACAGAGAGTTAAGGGCCTTGCTCAAGGGCCCAAGATTGGCATCTTGGCAATACCAGGGCTTGAACCACTGACCTTCCGATCAGTAATCAAGCACCTTAACCACTGAGCTCCCACTCCCATGAAGCTCTCATGAAGCTGGCATGAAGCTGGCTTTGTGTACAAATATCATGCTGGAACAGTTTTGGGTCTCTTAGTTCAAGTGAAGAGAAATTTCAATGCTAATGGATCCGAAGACGTCCTGTACAGTTGTGTGTCTCCAAGTCTGTGAGTACAGTTTGGGAAAGCACCACAGATAACTCAGGTGTCACAACACTTTTAGACCGACCATGAAGCTTATTAGTGGAATTGAAGTAGGTGCTGATGACGTGTGGTCGATTTGCATATTCATGCATATTCATAACCCTGGAGTTTTATCTGAATTAATGCTTCTGTTAGTTCCCAGAGCAGCAAAAAAATTATTAAACAACATACATTTTAAACCATTTTTATGTAATAACATGAGGTAACGAGTTCCTGTTGTCATGTTGTTCTGGTTTGTGCCAATTATTACTTTCTGTTACAGTAAAAACCCACAAAAGAAAAGTCCAGAGGTTTACAGTCAGGAAATATTTTTACTTCATGACTGTACTGAAGAGCATCTCTCATATGTGTGTACTGCTCTGAGTGTTTTCATGCTGGGAAACGTTTCTTTTACTCCATGGGAATGTGTCAGATGTTACTATTTACTCCATTACAGTTCAGAAGAACACGCCATAATGAGTGTTAACGTGAAGCTGTGGAGAGAGTACACAAGAAACCCCACGGTGTGTGTGTGTCTGTGTGTGTTTGTGTGTGTGTGTGTGTGTGTGTGTGTGTGTGCGTGCAAGGAACAGTAAACTATTATTAGTTGACTATTATTTACACACAGAGTTCTCACACACCACTCATTTCACTGTTCACGCTTTATGCCATTTGCAGTCAGATGGTCATGAGTTCAGATCCCAGACCCCTGCTGGGCTCCTGAGCACGGCCCTTCACCATCACTGTTCAGTGTATGAATGAGACCATTGTAAGTGCCCAATAATGTAAATGATCAAAATGGAGAACCTTCTGTAATTTTGTTCATGTGGAAATGTAAAAGGAATTACATGTAATTTACACTTTCGCTTTGTTGCCATGGAAACAATGAGTACGAACGAAAAACTGATGTTGAACTGCTCGAACAAAATAAACAAATAAAAAAAATTTAAAAAATAATAATAATAAAAAATAATTATTGATTCATATTTGTTTATTCAATTGTTTGTTTATTTGTTAGTGTTTCATAATTTAATGAACTAATTGTTTGTTTGCTAATTGTTCAATTATTTGTTTGTTTGCTTGTTTGTTTACGTTTTTAGCTGTTGCATTATGCACCTGTTTGTTTTGTATTGTTGTTTACTCATTAAATGATTCATTTGTTGCTTTGTCAGTGTTGTTCTTTAATCATTTGTTTGTTTGTTTGATGATTTAATTCTTTCTTTGTATGTTAAATAATTTGAATTCCTCGTGTCGTGGTGTTTTGTAATAAGACACGTGACAGTGAGACTCGTGTTTCCTGATTCTTCTGATCGAAACTAAGAAAAAAAAAAAAAAAAAAAGAAGACCAAGAAAGAAAAAAAAAGCGCGTTCGCGTAAAGGGGGACGGCGATACAGGGCACTGCGATGCGATGTCGCCTACGTCGCCGTGAGCGCGCTTTCGTGGGTCTCGGTGTTGGTGTGAGCGCGCGTTTATATTTTAGTGTTAACCAAAAAAAAAAAAAAAAATTCAGAAAAGAAGGTAAAAATGAGTGTCGGATACCGTTGGGGCTTCTTCATTCTCCTGCTCGTCACGACGCTTGCAAAAGTGAAGGTAAGATCGTTTTTCTCTTCACCTTTTCATCACAGTGGAGCAGAATGAAGTATCGCGGTGAAGTGAATGATTCATATCGATAGTCCGTGACGGGATTCTGAGACTCCTGACTCCTGAATCTCCTGCCGGAAAATCCAATCAGAACTCAGATCAGAGGAAGAGCTGAGTACAGAACAGGTGTCTACATGAGCAGGAATACTCAAAGCTTTATTCCTATATAAGGGATATTGTGACACACACACACACACACACACACACACACACACACACACACACACACACACTGCTGTGTATATAGGGAACAACTGCCCTATTGCATCTGTATGAAATTCTATATTTGTTATCTCAGTCTTTAGAGTCTGCCTCTATTTCTTTTTTCTTTTCGTGAGAAGTCACTTGAACTTCACCCTGAACATAAGGTGTGTGACTCACATTGTGTAAGAAGCCCCATGAGTCCAGTTCAGCAGAAAACCACAGTGGAGGTGACGTCAGAATGAAGAAAACTTATAAAGAGTGTTAATTAAACATCGCACGATTCGTATGTGTGTGTGTGTGTGTGTGTGTGTGTGTGTTTGTTCGTGCATATATATATATTTATATGGGTTCCTGTTTTGAGCTTTATTGTCACCCTGAAAGTCATTATGATTCAACAAAGCTCCATAGAAAAGGCAAAGTTCTGGCCTGAGAACGTAATTTCCAGGCAGTACACAAATCCACAAAATAAAAAACAATCAGAGCATTCAGACCGTAGAAAAGCAGAAATACATATTTGTGGAAGGAGAACAGCATGGGCAGTTGTTTTTATTAGAGATACGTCAGCAATGTGTTCTTTTTAGGAGAAAGTTCAACCAGTAAACATCTTCCAGGAATATTTTGCTTTAGGGAAAAGAAATCAAAGGATTTCCTTTCCAGATACGGCTCTAAAGTACAATCTGATTACAAGAAGCCAGCATCCTCAAAGATACCAAAACACATTTTTTTTCCATTAGAGTACAAAACACACTCAGGATCCTAAAGCCGTGTTCCACCAACAAGACACCTGAAGATCTTTCAGGATACTTGAGTTTTATTTATTTTTTTGATTTTTTTGATCAGAAAAACAGCAGATGTTTGGATTCCATTTCTAAACATATCTGCGTTCTGCACAGAGGTTTTCGCCGACCTGGTGTAGACAGAATGCGGAGGAGCGTTCTGGTCTTCACCCACATTCTGGTTTATGACTAAGCACAGATGAGTACTTTGGTACTGTATATTTTTGGAAATGTTCTCGTAGTTACGGAGGTTTTAGAGAATTTTAGAGAAGGAGTCTCCAGTTTCAGAGAAGAAAATCTTCGATGTCGGTGTGGGAAAATCACATTGTTCTCACGTGAGATGATTTTCTTAGAACTGCATTGGTTTATTCAAGCACTTTGTTCCTCGATTAACGTTTTCAGAGAACCATCAAGGTTTTG
>JBCEWE010000202.1:905000-924403 GCA_039877035.1 Silurus lanzhouensis
GTCAAAAATATAAAACATATTCTAGGCGCTTTAACACGTTTTTGTTTGTTCACTAACTAGACTTGTTGCACAATTGAATTTGTTCACACGTACGTCTAGATGTTGTGGAACATCTCTGAAATACATTGGTTCCTGTTATCACTTCTGTTACACCAGCCACTGTATAGACAGTTATAAATACAGCTATATTGTCTTTTGATCAGACCAAACTTCTCGTCGTGTTGAAAAGAAGTGTGAACAACTCCTTTACCTCTGAGCGATACACAGTGCTGACATCGGAGTTCTTCCGTATGTGTCAAATCAGCATCTACATATCAACCATTATAGGTTTCTCTTTGGTAAACAGCAGTGTGTTATAACCTGGATGTTTTGCAGATGTTCAATTCATAGACAGCTATTATGTGACTTTCCTGTGTGACTGTTTTTAATTAATTTATTTCCAAAATATATAAATAGCTCTCGTATTATGGTAAGAGTGTGTAATCGGAACACATTTGCCCTCGTTATACTTCCCTTTTAAAATAAAAAACATATAGAAATTGCTGATATTGATGCCTCATTTATTACTCGACAGGTCAGCTGAAAGTCTTGAGATTTCCCAGTTGTGCAACGTTGCCCGCTCGATGACGATAGACTGTACTCTCCACAATGTAGGGAAGATTCGATGTCTCAGAAATGATTAGGAATTTGCTGCCCTTTTGCTGGGGCCTGTTTAGGGTGTCTCAGTTCCTGGTTGTGGGTCTGAATGTCACTGAGTCATCAATGGTTCATCCTGGAATTTATTTATTTATTTGTTTGTTTGTTTGTTTTACCCGCAGTCCTATTCACTGCCGTATGAAGCGTCTGACAAGTGCAAGAACAGCACGACTGAATACCTGAATGAGGCGCACTGCTGCAGCAAATGCCATCCAGGTGAGAGGTCATGGTGTAGATGTGTTTAAATGCTAAAAACATTCCCCAGATTTCCATGTGACGCTTTTCATGTATGGATACAGGAACCCGGATGGCGACTTTGTGCACCAGCAACACAGATACGGTGTGTGAGCCGTGTCCTGATGGAATGTACTCTGATAACATGAATTATTACCCAAACTGCTTCCTGTGTGCCAAATGCCCAGAAGGTAGGAGATGACATTAGTCTGCTCATACAGAGCATCATATATATGTATATACACACACACACACACACAGACACACACACATATATACACACACAATGATCACCCATAACATTATGACCACCTGCCTGATATTGTGTTGGTCCCCTTTTGCTGATAAATCAGTCATGACCCATCGAGCATCAACAGCTTGAACTTCTTTAGCAGTTTAAGCTTCAGGAGCTCGTCTGTTGGATCGGTCCAGCACGTGCATCAATGAGCCTCGGCCTCACCACTGTTCCTTCCTTGGAGCACCTTTAATAGATTCTGACCACTGCAGACCAGAAACATCCCACAAGAGCTGCAGTTTTGGAGACGTTCTGACCCAGACGTCTAGACGTCTCAATTTTTCAAAATCGCCCAAATCCTTACCCTCGCCTATTTTTCCTGCTTCTAACATCAACTTTGAGGACAAAATGTTCACCTGCTGCTTAATAAATAAATCCACACACTAACAGGTGCCATGATGAAGAGATCATCGTTCTTCATTTCACCACTCAGAATGCTATAATGTCATAATGTTATGGTTGGTCGGTGTGTATAAGTAAAAAAAAGTTGCAAATACGATGCAAATACAGTATGTAAAAAAAAAAAAAATACAAATGCCACCTTGTATCCCTTGCACACATTTTAAGTTAAATCACATCGTTAACTTTTACACCAATGCACCATTGTGAATGTAAAAAATAAATAAATAAAGCGGAAAATGAAATGCTTTTTTAATACATTTGACAGAGAAGGGCATGAAATACGCCAAGCAGTGCTCGAAGGAAAGTAACGCAGTTTGTGTGTGTAAGCCTGGTTGGTACTGCGTTTCACTGGAGGAAGCCGATAATTCTTGTTCTACTTGTGAAAAGTATCGGATGTGTGGCCCTGGAAAAGGAGCGAAATCACCAGGTAGGAGGGACTTGTTTATATTTATTAATATTATTTTCATTATTATTATTATTCTTATTATTGTTAATATTATTAATATAAGATGGAGCTTTGGAGAGATCGATTTTGATTGGTTAGAAGGTGCTGGTTCGTTTATTATGAGAGTAGCTTGGATTGTGTGTGTGTGTGTGTGTGTGTGTGTGTGTGTGTGTGTGTGTGTGTGTGTGTTTAAAGACAGTAATTTAAGATCTTATTGAGGAGCCATGTGCTTAGAAGATCTTGAATCACTGTCGTAAAAATGGTTTAAACAAATAAAAGAGGAGTCTCAAGTGTCAGAGTTCCTGCTGAATATTTTCCTGCTTTTCCACATGATTTGTACGCTGACTGTACCGATGTTTGTGCAATTGTGTGTTTGCAGGAACGCCTACAGAAAACGTCAGGTGTATTAACTGTCCTCCAGAAACGTTCTCTAATGAAACCAGTTTTCGGAAGTGCCAGCCACACACTCGGTAATAATCATAATAATCATCGTTGTTTCTCACGCGATGGAATTAATAAATCAGCCTTTGGTTCCTAAGTGAATAATAAAACTATAAAATAATCACACACTGTTTAATCAGAATCAGTTTTCACACTGCGTCTCCATCTAACGCCTAATAATCAGCCTATTGATAGCTACCATGCTAACCAACTAGACTATTATTTACTCTAGAAAAAACTAATGTTAGCAAACTGGTTTTTACTGATATAATAAATCTATACTATAGAGTTAAATGAATGTTTGCTAGCTTGTTAGCTGGGTTCCAACTCGTTGTGGATATGTTACAGTCCACGTTTGCGTTCTTGCTAGCTATATTTTGGATTTAAGTACAAAAAGAGATCACGTAAGCCAAGCTAGCTTAATTCTACTGTCTAAATCAATAGTCATGATTACTAACTAGCCGGCATATCATCAATAGTCTAAACTAAAACCAGCCACCAAGTGAGTCTGGCTAATTAATTATCATGGCTAATGATTTAGACCGTATAACAGGCTAACGTGAGCTAGCTCGCTGCCGGATTATTTATTCAGTATTAATAACTATTAATTTTAGTTCATTCATTAGGATCCCTAAATTGTCCAGATAACCCTCAAGAAACCTTTTCTTCCACTTACCAGTGAAAAACTCACTTTTTCAGACATTTTCATCAGGCACTATGATAATTATTAGACTTTACATAACTCGAGCTAGCATGCTAGCAAGCTCGGTTAACAAGCAGCATGCTAGCACACTTAGTATCTGCTCTAAGATTAGCCTTATGATGTGATGCTGGCTAGTTAATGATCATGGCTATTGCTTTAACCAGTAGAATAAGCTAACGAGAGCTAGCTTGCGGCTAGATTTATCTAGAGTTAACATTTTATCAGTTGTGAATCAGTAAAGCAGGAGCGATTACTTATTCAGCACGTTTTTTTTTTTTTTTCCAAGCTCTGCTTTTTTTTTCTCAGTATATCTAAGAAGACATTTCCTCCCCACACTCACTTTAAACGCTGTGTTTTCAGGTGCGAGCTACAGGGCAGGCGTACACTCGTTTTAGGCACTGCTAAAACCGATACGGTGTGTGGCCCGGTCGAGATCGTGATCCCAAAAACAGTCAAAAACCATCCTCCTATTACTACAATGTCCACGCCGACTTCTCCATCCAAGCAGCCCTTCACTAAGCCTTCCATCGTGGTTCCTCCGTACACCTTGACCAGCAGTTTCCCTGTGCTCTCATCACATCAACCCCAGGATGAGAAATTTACAGCCTTATGGATCGGTAAAAACATGAATTTGTGTATTAAGGTCAGGAAAGCTCAAAGCTGGTTCCTGTAGATAGACCGTGTTTAATTTGGCACCTATTGTATTTTTTTAATTAGATAAGCAGACCTTAGTGTACAATGATTTTTACGTTGTTGTTTTTTTTTTCCTTCTTCACCTCCTTCCCTTCTTTTTTATTTTTTCGTTCTCTGTTCTCCCCCCTCCCTTTTTTTTTTTTGCCGTGTTTTCCTGCTTTCTCTTTATGTTTATCTCCCAATCTTGCACTGTCAGGTCTGCCTGTTGCTGGGTTGCTGGTGGTTTTGCTGACACTGACTCTCTGTATTCGTCACAGGAAAGGTAACGTGTGCGAGATTTTGTACGTACGGCTTGTCGGAATCGAAGATCAACACTTTCAGATCTTTTTTTTTAATCTTATATACTGACTTCTACAAACCAAAATCCTGTCATTCACTCAAACTTTTCTCACATTTACATACCGGACTGTGATTGGGTGTTTGATTTTATGATGCAATCACCCTTGGATTCATCACTAACCAGTCTGTTTCTTATAAACATGCACTGTATGGACAAAAGTTTATGGACACCTGAGCATAAGATTGGTATGTGCTTCTTTTTGAACATCCTCTCCCAAATTTAGTCAAAATTTAGACCTCCACTCTTCTGGGAAGATGTTCCACTAGATTTTGTGGAGATTTGTGCTCACTGACCTACAAGGGTGTATGTAAAGTCAGGTACTGATGTAGGTGAGAAGGTGAGAAGGTTCCTGGGGTGCAGTGAGCATTTACATTCATTTATGTTTA
Source organism: Silurus lanzhouensis (assembly GCA_039877035.1). Lineage (NCBI taxonomy): Eukaryota > Metazoa > Chordata > Actinopteri > Siluriformes > Siluridae > Silurus > Silurus lanzhouensis. Next base: position 909,636 of record JBCEWE010000202.1, read on the forward strand.
ATAGGGTTGGAGATCTATAGCAAGAGATCTTCCTCCAAATCCAACCCCTGTAAAGCAAATCTTCATGAAGCTGTCACAAATGTGTGCACACGTGTCATGCTGGAACTGGTTTGGGTCTTCTAGTTCAAGTGAAGGGGAAATTTCATGCCACCGCATCCTGTAAGACGTCCTGTACAATTGTGTGCCTCCGGGTTTGTGCTTACAGTTTGGGGAAGAAGCACGTGCAGTATGTGGTGGAAAAGTCAGGTGTTCCAGTACTTTTGGCCATATAGTGTGTGTGTGTGTGTGTGTGTGTGTGTGTGTGTGTGGTGTATATATAACTTATTTATAGATTAAAATTTAAATCGCTAACAAGATTAAATTTCTTTGCAGGTAAACCTGTAGTCCATGCTGGTGCTGAAGTAAGTATTTCAATTAAATATATATATAATATTAGGGGTCTAACGGTACAGAAAATGTACGATTCGGGACGTACCGCGACTTTTAAGTAACGGTCCAGAACAATTTCAGTACAATTGGAGGGAAGAAATGCAAAATATAAAATTTATTAACATTTGTGAACATCAGCAGTTTTTATTTTTTAAACAATTTTTAATAATATACCTGCTTAGTTAAATAATATATAAAATGATATTTTATAATATAAAAAAATGCAATATATATATATAGAAAAGTAAAATATAATAAATCGAATTAATGCAGTACGTTTTTTTATTATATTGATTCAATTAAGTAATCGATTTAATTGCCTAAATTTACCGAAAACCCTGAACCAAAAGGTCTGGCACAAAAACATGTACCGTTACATTCCTAACATTTTATATATATATATATATATATATATATATATATATATATATATATATATATATATATATATATATATAAATATAATAAATATAAAATATGAAAATGTGACATTTTCTTTTATTTCTGATCAAAGAAACGAAATGAACAAAATCTTTTCCATCTTTATGAATGAGATTCAAAGAACCGAGTCACTAAAATGATCCGATCTTCCCACTATTAATGGGTTTTGCTCATTGCTCAGGTTTATGGTCATGTTTTGTTTACACTTTAATTAAAACACTGTGCATTTCCATTCCGCAATTTGCAGCGTTTATTATTCAGGTCTCGCGGCACATGAGGGATGCAGGCGCTGATTATTTTTCATTAAAGTTAAAAGTGCAGTCATAGTGGGAATCATAGTCCCAGGGCCAGAATCCAGAGTTTTCTCAGACTCCCTGAAGATGATCTCCATCTTTAAATGCGTCCGTTTGGTTTTCAGGATTTTATTCCAAGCAAGGCTACGTCTCCACTTATCTGGAAAAAAAATGGAAACGCGTTTTTGTGTGCGTCCACACTTTCGTTTTTATTGGTTTCCCAATATTTGCGTGTCCACAGTGAAACGTTCGCGTCCCTGTTCTGTGCGTGAACAAATCAAAAAGCTACGTTTCCGTTGACTGAAAGCGGCGCCTCAGTGTGGACGGAAGGCCAGAAACATGGCCCAAGCCACACCAGATTCCACCTGTTTAGATCATTATTTTCAACCAAACTATTAGATGTTTGGTTGGAATGAACCCTGCTGTAGAGACTCGTATAAAAAGCTTAAAGTTTGGTGTAGCGTCGTTTTCAAGTCAGTGACGTGTGCTTGTTTTTAGGAAGGACACTGTTGTAACTCTCACATCTCGAACCCCGCGGAAAACCACGGACTGTTAGCGGATAGCAGCAGTGATCCGTCCACGGCGTCGTCCTCCGACAGTCACAGCCAGGGCACAGGAGTGAGTCAGGACTGCCTCCACGCCGAGCACTCCACCGTCTCCAGCCCCGTCGTTAACCTCAGCTTCACGGCTACCATTAACTGCCAGGTGAACCCGACTACGGGCTCATGCTCCATTCCCATCAGCCCCTGCGTGCATTCGCTGGAGCCTGAGTTTCCTCTTTCTCAAGAAGAAGAGCTGAGTGTGTCCTGTGAGCAAGAGGACAGCAAAGACGCCATACAGTCAGTGCAAGAGAGTGGGATGACTAAGTACTGAGACGAGGGGGAAATCCGCTGGCTTGTCTTTCATGTCAGCGGTGAATGTTTAATCTCAGGCTGAGCGAGAGTGTGTGTGTGTGTGCAACTGTGTATATATGTGCGTGTGTGTGTGTGTGTGTGTGGTGGGGTTTGGTGCTGTAGTGGATCATTATCTGACATTACCACTCATGTGTAGACTTCATTTAACACGCAAGCCCTGTTTCATAGTCCACTACACAACAGAAACAGGTACAAACGCACCCACGCGGTTACCATCAACACACACATTTATGAATATGCAAATGAAAACCCTACACACGTACACCAACACGTTTCCCCTCATTGAGTGCGAGGACACCGAGCTGACAAGGGGCTAAAGGGAAACCACCCCCTAGAACCAAATGTGTCCGAGGGCAGCATGGAGGAAGAAGAAGAAGGAGGTCGTGCATTTGCCTGAAAGGGCTCATTTGCATACTGGAACCCGATTGGTTCTCACGTTTTATGATGCGCAAACACGAGCATAAGGAGAGCGTCTCAGGGCCATGGCTTGTCTGCATAATTGTTCTCTTAAAGCTTTAACTCAGTATTCAATTGATCATCCTTCAGTGTTTTTTTCTGGATTCTCAAAAGATGTTTTCTCCAGGTTCTTTTAAAAGATGGATGAGTTAATGCATGTTTCATTGGAGGAAAAAACACAAATGGTCAGTATTTATCATGTGCAATCGAACGCATATCTCAGGGATGTATTCAGAACAATCACATGACGAGTGAAGCCAAAAATCATAAGACTCCCCTTTCCTTCCTTCCTTCCTTTTTTTTTGTAAAGAACATTAATTCGCTGTAAGGGTCATAATTTCCTCCCGAATGTACAGACTAGACCTTGAATGTCAAATAGTTGCACTTTACCCACACGCTTGCTCTGAGGAAATGATGTGGTCCTGCACTGTAAATAAATAAGGAAGAAAAAAAAAAGAAACGAGGCCAGGGGTGGGTTACTGACGCCCCCTGGTGGTTTTCAAGAAAAGACTTGCAGGATCGCGAGACAGGAAACTACTGTATACATCATAAACTTTATTTATCAAAAAGATTAGTAAATGTTATTTTCTACTCATCAAACATTTTACCCCTCACACTCCCATTTGTAGTAATTACTAATTGAATTAAAGGGGAACCCTAAAAGGCGTTAATTTTTTGTAATTTCTTTTTTATTTTTTTACTTTTGTACATAGTAAAAAAAACTTTTATACAGAATAAATTAAAAATCTATTAGTGTTTGTCCTTTCTGTTATTTCCAGTTTCCTATTTGTATAAAAAAATAATAATAATCCATGCCTAAGAAAAAGGTTTCATGCATTTTCATACAAAAGCAGACGGTGTTTGTCTGGGAATAATGATGGCTATAATTAATGTATTTCGCTTGTTTTTATAGTTACGTTATTTTTTATTTATGGCTTATTGATGATGGCGTTTCACACAAGCCTGGATGGTTAATTGTTGATTCAGTCTTTTGCTGCTTTGCCTCTTGAATGTTGAAGATAGATGATGGTGGGAATTCCGTCTTTATAAACATCCCATTTCACATTTAGTCTCAATTTGCTCTCATAATGAGCTCCACTTTTCTGGGAAGATGTTCCACAACAAATTTTGTGGATATTCATTCAGCGATAAGGGTGTGAGTAAAGTCAGGTAGTGATGTAGGTGAGGAGATGAGGAGGCCGTCAGTGTTCACATTCATCCCAATGGTGTTCAATAGGGTTGGAGGTCTATAGCAGGAGATCTTCCACTAAATCTACCCCATGTACAGCAGAACTTCATTGTCATGCTGTTGAACGGAAAATGTAATTCTATTAAATCCAGAGGCGTCATATACGATTGTGCATCTGCAGTTTTTGTGAAGAACCACATGTGTGGAATATTTTGGTGTCCCCATATGACCATATAGTGTAGTATATATGTCTATTATACAAAATGCATTGATGAAGTTCAGTCACAAAGTGCGTACTGGTGAGAATTTGCACAACTTTCCTTGAACTGCGGCGCTGCAACGAAGCCGGAAGTTTCTGAGTAATCACAAAAAAACCTTACAACAGTTTGTAGGAAATGATTAGTTTGCACACGTTGACAGGAAACGGAGCGGCGTCAAGTCAGCACTTTGTTCAGTTAAGGATCTGAGGTGAAAAACCGCTGTGAGTGAAATCAGAAGTTGTGAAACGTTTATTTTGCAACAAGAAACCACTTCCAATAAAAAAAAAAAAACACACTTTTTTTTAATCATAGTTCAGATCTTCTTTTAATCACCATCTGAATTCTTGACTATGGAGCTCTCATGTGTCTCACAGTTGAGTTTCTCCAAGAACCATAGCGATGAAGAAATTGAAATATGTGCTACATGTTTGTAAAGCAAACCACATACATTTATTTATATATACATATATATAATATTATTATAATATACATGTAGGAGGTCACAATTCCATACTTCAACCCCATGCAATTCCAGTCACTGTACCTAAATCCTATAGAACTGCTCTGGGATAAATTGGATCACAAGAAAGAAATCATCTACTGAAGAACATCTTTGGAGACTTTTACAAAAGGATTGCAGCCGAATGTTTGGAGAAACGAAGTGTCCCAAAGCCGAGAGCGTGCAAAGCTGTTCTTCATGCTGAAGAAGGATTTTTCATATAAATGAAGTGGAAACATCTGCACATATATAGATTTGTTCTGGAACATGTTTGTGTCTCTCAAAGACAATATTATACTCTGTGTTCCCAAACCTTTGACGGGTAATGTGTGTGTTTCATATATACGTTTACAGATATACAAGACGATACACGATGTATAGACAGGATCTTTACCATTATACACATTATGTACTTGCGTAATATAAAGATAATACAGAACTGCATGATGATGACAGGCAATGAGACACCGGTGTCGTGGGTGGTCTCAGTACCTGTGGCAGGGTTGTATGCTTGTTTATGTGAGGTGTGTGGGTTCATTTGTCTTTAACTGTATGTAACGTCTACCTTCATGGCATTTGGCAGATGTTTGTATATCCAAGAGAGACTCACAAACGTGCACTGAAGTCTCTGAATAAATACTTTTACAGACTAATAAAAAATCAATCTAGTAGAAAAGCAAAGTGTTCCCCATGTACAGCTATAATGCATGACGTTATGAGTGGTGACGTGAAACACTGATTATCTCTTCACATGGTGGAAGTGGAAGCTCAGTGGTTATTGATCGGAAGGCTGTAAATTCAAGCCATGGTATTGTCAAGCTGCCACTTTCGGGCCCTTGAGCAAGGCCCTTAACCCTCTGTGTTGTTCCACCTTAAGGTTTGGTGCGATTTTTCCGATGCCTTCCAGCTCACCGTGGTGGTAAAAGGGGGTTTATTTGTGTTACTGTCATCTGAAAATCTGTCTCATTCTCCTCTGAGCTCTGGGTAAATTTATAGTTTTTCATTCTTGCCTACTATATTAATTATATTCATTTTTGCACATCATCCAAAGACAAACCCAGAAATGTGAGGCAAACCCTTCCAACGACCTGCACATCACAGACCCCAGGGAGTTACACATTAAACCGCAGATTAAACCGCAGATTAAACCGCAGATTAAACCACAGATTAGTCAGAAAATATGTAATTTTTTGATTTGCTATGATATGAGTGATTCATTCAGACTGAAACCCACCACTGTAGTTGAGCTGGTGGGCTGCAGCCCTGATTTTTACCCATGTCATGGTATTCATAACCACATTAGTCTTAAGTCGGATGAAAGTGAAAAAGTCTGGTGTACCGGTGTGAAAATCATTCGACAAAAACCTGTCGGATGTTATTTAATGCCGTTTCTGAGAACAATAAAACACTCCAGCAACTCTTCTGATTGATCCTGTGAGCAGTCTTGTAACAGCTGGATGAAATAAATCTCGGGATGAAAATGGAGCAAGGCCGCTGGAACGCATGGAGGGTTCATGCCCCAGTTTACAGCTTCAACATCGAGGATTTACACAAATAAACAGCTTTAAAAAAAAAACCTCCTTTAAAACCTTATCTATAAAGTGCACGGTGTTTTCAGATCGATTTTAAAAGCACTTCATAGTGAAACGTTTGTAGAATGAAGTCGAAATCAATTCAGTGGGGTTTTTTTCACAGTCTCGGGTCTGTGTAATTGGTCCATTCGATTTTTTTCCCGTAATGGAAAAACCTTTTAGAACAAACCCATTATCTCATTTGAGTTTGATTTTACTGTGAGGAGATGAAATTGAAACAAATGTGGATGTTTGGACCTTTTTTCTTGATGTGATTAGTGATAAAATATGCGAAAGTGGAATTGAATCGTTTTTTAAGTGACGTGCGAGGATCCGAAATATTCATCATATTTTCTCTCCGTAAAAGAAACTTTTTTTTTATTTCATTTGCTTTTCACATGAAAGGAATTAAATGGTTGAAATGGTTGAAATTTCAGGTGTGTGACAACCAAATGCTACAAACTACACTTTGCATAAATTATGTTTAAAAGGGAATAATTTTTAATGCAATGCAAATCAGACAAATTGCAAAAAGCAACTTTATATATAGGTCTAATTGTTCCTCTGTTGACTTATAATATAATATATATAATATAATATATATAAAACATGTGCCAAATCGAATATGCGGAACACTAATCAGAATTTCATACCGGATTGGTCGATGCCCGGGTTACCAACGCTACTTGGTCTACTGTTAGCCGCAGGAGGAAAAGGAGAGGAGGAAGATATCTGCAGAGACAGCAGGGAAAGGAGACTTTAAATGTTGGTACTATGACGGGTAAAGGGAGAGAGGGAGCTGATATGATGGAGAGGAGAAAGGTAGATATGTTGTGTGTTTAGGAGACCAAGTGGAAAGGGAGTAAGAGCAGGAACATTGGAGGTGTTTAAACTGTTCTATCATGGTGTGAATGGAAAGAGAAATGGTGTAGGGGGGATTCTGAAGGAAGAGTACAGTAAGAGTGTAGTGGAGGTGAAGAGAGTTTCTGATAGGGTGATGAACGTGAAGCTGGAAGTTGAAGGAGTGATGATAAATGTCATCAGTGCCTATGCTCCACAAGTGGGCTGTGAGATGGAGGAGAAGGAAAAATTCTGGAGTGAATTAGAAGAAGTGGTAGGAGGTGTACATAGGAATGTACGATTGGTGATTGGGGCAGACTTGAATGGGCATGTAGGTGAAGGGAACAGAGGTGATGGCGCTTTTTACAACAGACTTTGCCTCAGAGCAGCTTTACAGAATTTAACAGATAATGTGAGCGATGTGTGTTTATCTCCGATGAGCAGCCATGGCGACTGTGGCAAAGAAAAACTCCCTTGGATGTGACGAGGAAGAAACCTTTTCAAGAAACCTTCTCAAACCAGGAAACAGACTCAGAAGGGGAACTCATCCTCATTTGGGTGAAATGTAGTAAATGTAGGTCAGTGCTTCTGATAGTGTTTAGGCCAGCAGAGAAGGCTTTGCTGGCCCTGACCACCCGCCACTCTATGTATTTACAGATGAGCTGCTGTGGCGCCCCCTAATGGGAGAAGCTGAAATATATATATATATATATATATATATATATATATATATATATATATATATATATATATATATATATATATATATATATAATATTTAAGCTTCTTTAATACACACACGCGTATTTCAGTTTCTCCCAGTAGGGGTCGCCACAGCAGATCATCCTCTTTTCTACTTCTTCCTCTTTCAAACCAACCACCTGAATGTCTTCTCTTCACCACATCCATAAACCTCACCCTTGGCCTTTTAATGACATCCTCCATCTTCAGCATTATTCAACCTCTTCATCACAAATTACCAAACCATATGTGTGTGTTTTCACACCAGATTAAAAAATATTTTAAACACCTGTAGTCCAATACAACATACTGACAGGCAAGTACTCATTATTGCATCACAACATATACAATTTTTCTTAGTTGCTTTGGAGCGTTTCTCAAATCATCCTTAATATTTACAAACCCGTAAGTGCATTCCTCAGAACAATGTGCACAAACAGCACAGCTTTGACTTTGCTACAAAAGCCTGTACTTTTCTCAAAATCCTTAGTTCATCTCTCGAAAGTAAGTGTCAATGAACATCTCAGTCCCATCAGAATAAAAAGTACCTTCGTTGTCAGTATGACGCTGCACAGTTTCAGTGTTTCTTGAAATAAAATATGGTTTGGATCACAGTAATTTAAGTCGAATTTCCTCTGTACGGCATCTATGAATTTCAGCAGCACAAATCTATTAATTTGATTGCATAATTTGATTTATATTGATTGCAAGAGGCCGAGTTTCACACAGGATTCACACTTTTACTGTTCTGTATTAGTGTCCGTTTGTTTCTTGGTTGTTCATCGATTTTCAGAAACTGTGTTTTGCTCTGTTGCCAATTGAAGGTCCACAAGATTCACATTCGACCTGTTTTAGAGAACAAGTTGATCATCGGTTGATCTGATGCCGTTCACTCGCCTTCATTAGTGACATTCAAGAATCATCTGCACAATTCATCAATTCAAGAAACATATACCCCAAAAAATGTTTAATAGAAATTTAAGCTTGACAGATGTTTTAAGGTTAAAACTATGTAGGTGAAACCAGTAGAATATATTTGATCAACTCGAACATAAACAATAGATAAAGTAGGAAACAGCAGACAATTGCACACAATCGATTCAATAAATGCACTAAAGCGTTTACAATTTAGCCAAAGCAAAAATAAATGTTTTTATGATGTGCACAAGTGATGAAATGACGTGGAGGTTGAACAAAGAGTTTTAAGAATTTTATTTCTGATATAAGAACCGCCCCAAAGCAGCTGAAAAATTATTTAAGACACTAATATGCAAATGAACCACGGAAGGGAGCTGACGCTTATTGTATTTGTGGGCGTGTCTAGTTTGCATATTCATAAGGATGTCCGGATATAACGTGTAAAATGAGTTTCTGCATTTTTACGCAAATAATTTTTTTATATACATGTATTAAATAGGCCTAATTGTTTATCTGTTGTCTTGTAATATAATATAATATAATATAATATAATATAATATAATATAATATAATATAATATAATATCATGTGCATTTATTTTCTTTAGTGAATACTGAATAATAGGATTTCTAAGTCAAAAGTGTGGTGTTTTATAAACTTAAAATGTAGTAAATAAAAATAAAAATGTATTTAGAAATGAAACATAAATATACATAAATAAATATATAAATATACATATTTATATTATATCTCTATGTATGCATAGCGTCTAATTCACGCCAATCATGATGAAGCATGAGCCGTACCACAATGTAACTCGTTTTGGGGGGATCGGGTTATCTTGACTGTCGCGTTTAGACGATTTTATACCGTAAAAACAAACAAAACTTACATTTTAGAAACCAAATATATAAACAATCGTCTCGGGTATGCAATGTAAATAATTAGCAGGGGATTTGATATCCGCATTTTTTTCTTCTAACACATGGCCACCCCTTGGACTTGTGGTAAAGATGGTTTGCTCCGTTGCTGTGCTCGGCTCCTTCTCAGTCTGAGGAGTCGCGCTCAGTCGGATGCAGAGCTCCGGGGTGAGCTGTTTGACGTCCGTGTTTGACGACGGGATACGATTTCTTTTTTGTTTAAATAAAAGTTTTGGCCAAAACTCGTTTAATTGGAGTAAATGAAAGGAGTTCTGCGTGCAAACGCATGGAAACGAGCGTCTCCGGAGCCTCAGGACGAGTCAGAGTAAGTCTTCCAGCCCGGTGTGTATATATATGTTTGTGCTAGCACTGTTTACACATTAGCCAGCTTGACTAGCAACTCTAATTAGTTAGCATGAAGAGGGTTTTTTTATTCAGTAAAAATTCTGATAAATTGACGACGTGACAGTCACGTTAAATAGATCATAATTATTTATTACAACTCCCCAAGTCACTTTTTATTTGATGGAGAATTAAATCTATATTCATGTCTTTATATGATGAGCGATCCACAGAGGCTGCCTATTTATGTAAATTGGCTAAAAAACAAAAAATAATTAATATTTGTAAAATATTCCAACAAAAAAATCCCCCTTCAGCAAGAACCATCAATATTTCTATCCTGTAATGTTTCTCATCAGCATCTTGCAGCAGTTCACATTATTATAATATATTTATTCCTTTATTAATATTCTCATATCGTTTTATTATACTTCGACAGGCACAGTGAAGACGTAGGATGTCTAATCTTGTCCTAGATGATGGGTTTTTACACCCCTCTGGAGTCTATGCCATGGTTTTAGGAGGACTTCAGGGTCAAAACAGGACTTTTAGATGTTAGAAGGTCGGAAAACGGAGACGTGAAGGATCACCGTGAGCTTCGTTTACACCTGAGATGATCTTTAGTATGGAGTAAAAGTACTAAATAATAATAATAATTAAAAAAGGTTATCCAGAAGATGGGGTTAGAACCCATTAAATATCAATTGATATTTTTTACATTATTACATGAATAAATGTCAACTATAGAGGTGATCTTTATAGTGAATGGAGTAGGGGTGCCAATAATTTTGCTACCGGGGGTTTAAAGTAGTGCGGTGTGCAGTTTGTAGTCATCTGTTGTTTCTAATCCGGATTTTTCTTTCTTTCTTATCTTCCGTTTGTTTAGCTCGAGGATCGATCGTGAGGAACGCTGAGGAATTCACACTAAAGACAAAACAAACTGCGAATCTCAGGATCTTTTCTCGTGTCCGTTTTTTTCCCGTCGTCTCCACAGCGATTTACAAATGGCGTGTTGTCTGAAGGACGAGCTCCTGTGTTCCATCTGCCTGAGCATCTACCAAGACCCGGTGAGCTTCGGGTGCGAGCACTACTTCTGCCGTAAGTGCATCATGGAGCACTGGAGCAGGCAGGAGCACCACGGCACGCGCGACTGCCCCGAGTGCAGGAGGACCTTCACCGACCCTCTGCTCTCGCCCAGCCTCAAGCTCTCCAACATCGTGGAGAGATACTCGGCCTTCCCACTCGATGCCATCCTCAACGCCCAGAGGAACACGTACCCCTGCAAGGACCACGAGAAGGTCAAGCTGTTCTGCCTCAGCGACAAGAGCCTGGTGTGCTTCTTTTGCGACGAGCCCGCCTTGCACGAGCAGCACCAGGTCACCACCATCGACGAGGCGTACGAGGAGATACAGGTCAGGATTCCTGTCTTTTTTTTTATTTAGCTCTAAATAATTGATCAGACATGAATCAGACGCCCCTCAGGATTTATTCCTCATGATGCAGTAATAAGGTTCAGTCGCCTGCAGTTCCTCAAAACCATTCAGAAATATTCATTATTAATATATTTATATATATTAAATTATTAATATATATAAAATATATTTGTTTATATTGTTAAGACTTATTGTCTTCTTAATTCAATGCATAAATAATTATTACATTTGTATCTTTTATTTACTAATTGTTAATAATAAAGTATATAAATATTTGGTGAATAAAGAAAAATAAAATAAACGCCTCGTACACGCTATAAACACCTCGTACACGCTGTACACGCTATAAACACCTCGTACACGCTATAAACGCCTCGTACACGCCTCGTACACGCTGTACACGCTATAAACACCTCGTACACGCTATAAACACCTCGTACACGCCTTGTACATGCTGTACACGCTATAAACACCTCGTACACGCTATAAACACCTCGTACACGCTGTACACGCTATAAACACCTCGTACACGCTATAAACGCCTCGTACACGCCTCGTACACGCTGTACACGCTATAAACACCTCGTACACGCTATAAACACCTCGTACACGCCTTGTACATGCTGTACACGCTATAAACACCTCGTACACGCTATAAACGCCTCGTACACGCTGTACACGCTATAAACACCTCGTACACGCCTCGTACACGCTGTACACGCTATAAACACCTCGTACACGCCTCGTACACGCTGTACACGCTATAAACACCTCGTACACGCTATAAACACCTCGTACACGCTATAAACACCTCGTACACGCCTTGTACATGCTGTACACGCTATAAACGCCTCGTACACGCTGTACACGCTATAAACACCTCGTACACGCCTAGTACACGCTGTACACGCTATAAACACCTCGTACACGCTGTACACGCTATAAACACCTCGTACACGCCTCGTACACGCTGTACACGCTATAAACACCTCGTACACGCTGTACACGCTATAAACACCTCGTACACGCCTCGTACACGCTGTACACGCTATAAACACCTCGTACACGCTATAAACACCTCGTACACGCTATAAACACCTCGTACACGCCTTGTACACGCTGTACACGCTATAAACACCTCGTACACGCTGTACACGCTATAAACACCTCGTACACGCTGTACACGCTATAAACGCCTCGTACACGCTGTACACGCTATAAACACCTCGTACACGCCTCGTACACGCTGTACACGCTATAAACACCTCGTACACGCTATAAACACCTCGTACACGCCTTGTACATGCTGTACACGCTATAAACACCTCGTACACGCTGTACACGCTATAAACGCCTCGTACACGCTGTACACGCTATAAACACCTCGTACACGCTGTACACGCTGTAGACGCCTCGTACATGCTGTAGACGCCTCGTACACACTATAAACGCCTCGTACACACTGTACACGCTATAAACACCTCGTACAAGCTTAGTACACGCTGTACACGCTATAAACGCCTAGTACATGCCTAGTACACGCCTAGTACACGCTGTACACGCTATAAACGCCTCGTACACGCTGTAGACGCCTCGTACACGCTGTAGACGCCTCGTACACGCTGTAAACGCCTCGTACACGCTGTACACGCTATAAACACCTCGTACACGCCTAGTACACGCTGTACACGCTATAAACGCCTAGTACATGCCTAGTACACGCCTAGTACACGCTGTACACGCTATAAACACCTCGTACACGCCTAGTACACGCCTAGTACACGCTGTACACGCTATAAACGCCTAGTACACGCTGTACACGCTATAAACGCCTCGTACACGCTGTACATGCCTAGTACACGCTGTACACGCTATAAACACCTTGTACACGCTATAAACGCCTCGTACACGCTGTACACGCCTAGTACACGCTGTACACGCTATAAACACCTTGTACACGCTATAAACGCCTCGCACACGATATAAACGCTTTGGACACGCTGTACACGCCTCGGCCTGGAATGGAATAATAACTTTGTTTTCTCACACGTCTCTTTGATCTAACTCTAAACCAGTCCACACGTAATCCAAAATCTCACAGCTAATCTGCTTTTCTCACACTTCTCCCTGTTTCTCCACACGTGCACTACATAGTCACCTTTTATCTCATCCGAGCTTCAGCGAATCGAGACTCTGAGCTCGTTGTAACTGGCGCTCTCGCTCGTCACGCTGTTCCACAGAAGTCACGTTTAATCAAGAACTGGTTTTGTTCTGTGTTATTTGTATCCTTTATAAGTTCTGGAGAAACCCGAGACGTTTCAGTAGACGGTTTAGACGCCTCGGGCACGTTCGCATTTAAACAATAAAACGTTTTTCTTCGAGGATTAAGAGGTGATCAGTGCAGCTTGTTACATTCCCCTGAACGTGGACGTACGCCCCGAGGAGCTCGGTGGAGGAAGCGGCGACGCCGCATTACCAGGCGCGATGCTTCAAACCCACAACGGAGAGTTGGCAGCGATTCCTGAACAGCTGCTCTTCTGCCTCCTAATGAGAGCGTTTATCCTCAGCACAGCCTCTCCTGCCAGAAGTGTGGAGTTATGAGCACGGCTTTGTTACACCACCAGAGGCCGGAAGGGTCACAGCAGGCGTCTTACGCAAAGCTTAACTGCAGCGAAGTCGCATTCCCCCACCCCACACCCACCCACACACACACACACACACACACACACACACACACACATGCACCCCACACCCCTTACAAATTGTTCCCCTCTCTCTTTTTCTCATGATATTCAATTAGCAATTATCATTTCTTCTTGGTTGCTGAATCTTCTTCCACGGTTAGAAGCGACACATTTCCTCCGGACTGTCATTTTGCGTACGCAGCGTTTTTGAAGGTCACACGATGGACAGACGTGTGAAGGTGGACGTGTAGCTGATCACGAGTGATTTTGGTGATGGGGGGTAGCGTAGGGTAGCATGAGCTCGACATCAGCAGTCTGTTCTCATAATCTCTTTCAATTCCACTCCTTTTCCCATACGCTCAATTCTGCTCTCCGTTCTCTCATCCCTTTCTTCCCCTCAGGCACCTGGGGTTCCCTCTAATGCACTTAAACATCTAGAATTACATTGACTTTTACTTTAACCCTACACACTCTCTCTCTCTCTCTCTCTCTCTCTCTCTCTCTCTCTCTCTCTCTCTCTCTCACTCACACACACACACACACACACACACACACACACACACTCTCTCTCTCTCTCTCTCTCACACACACACACACATACACTCTCTCTCTCTCTCTCTCTCACTCACTCGCTCTCTCTCTCACCCACACACACACACTCTCTCTCACACACTCTCCTCAACACTCTCTCTCACACACTCTCTCTCACACACTCTCTCTCACACACTCTCTCTCACACACTCTCTCTCACACACTCTCTCTCACACACTCTCTCACACTCTCTCTCACCACACACACACACTCTCTCTCCACACACTCACACACACCCACACACACA